>JAOWBW010000241.1:838507-1063337 GCA_026119855.1 Campanula takesimana
AAACAATGTTCGACTTCATTATTGTTACACCGACCACCAGGCCGAGGGTTAGTTGTGACCCTCCAGCCAAGGGGCTTTTTTCCCTAGTGCTCATTTTGTAGATTACAATGGCAAAGATCCTCACCTTCCCACTATCCTACGAAATCCATTCCTCAATTAGTGATGGCTAATCTTCTGCGGTTAGAGAGCATGGCTCTTCTTCTTTGACCCCTCATAGCGCTTCGATGCCGTCTTGTTGGGTATGCCCACATATATCTCAGTTTTAATGTATTAGGATTTATTAGATTTGATTGATCCATCACCTAAGTTTTATTTCATGGACTTTAGACCCACATGTAAAGAGTATTTATACTTCATTTTTTAGGTTGTCCATTGTTATAGAATAGGCTTAGAAATAGGGCAAGAAGATCAAGTTTCAAGAAAAATCACTCAGTGAGTTTGAGCCGCGCTTATGCGCCTCCACGCGCCACGCGCCACGCGCCTCCACTTTCGCGCCATGCGCCATTTAGAGCGCGCGCATAAGGATTTCTTCATAAGATATGTTACGCGCCTCTGCGCCCCTTGTTTAAGCACACGCTTACTGTGCGCCTATTGGCTCAATGCGCCTCTTGGCTCAAACGCGCCTCAAAGTATTTTTTCAACACTCAGTGATTTATTGAAGACTCGAAGACTTGAAGAGAATTCAAATTACGCCAATGATCCAACGGTGGTTAAAAGATGCATATGCGCCTAATCTGTTGACACGCGTCCATAACGGTCACTTTATGTTGAGTGTCAAAATGGCCATAATATATGCATGCTCCAATCAACAAGCGACAGCTCATCTTATCCACAAGGATTTCCAACGGCTAGTTTTTTGAAGTTCACTATAAATACCCCATAACTTCAACATTTTGAAGTTGCTGAGTTTTGCTAAGAATTTCAAGAATTTCTCTCTCAAAGCATTTGTTGAAGATTTGAAGATTGCCTTCGTTTTCCAGATTTCTCAAGAACATCTTCATACCTTCATCCTTAGCCCAGATCTTCAAGCCTTAACACTTTAGTTTCTTGTGCTCTCCATCTCAAAGATCTAAAGAGCCTTGATACTAAGAACACACACGCACCTCTTTAAGATTAATCATTTAGATTCATCTTTTAGAGATACACCGGTTATTGTTTTGGATTTGTTCTTTCATAGTAATAGATCTTGAGTTAGTGTATAAGCTCAAACATTGTAATTTGTAACACTCACTCATTATATAAGATCTCGATTAGAAATCCAAGACTAACCATCTTGGTAGAGGACGTAGATCTTTCATTGATCGAACCTCTCCAAATAGCTTGTGTTATTATCTTGTCATTTCTTTCAAGTTATTATTTTCACTCACTATTTGCTTGTTTACTCATTGTAGATTGATTGAACTGAATTGTGTTGTGTTGTTATATCATTTGCCTTAGTTCCTTATTTCACTCACTTTGAGCCAAAATACTTAGTGTGTGTGTTGCGCTCCCTTTATCACTTTGCGCCTATTTTCATTACTAAATTCCGCTGTGCATTTCACTCACTCACTTAGGCGCATTTCATAACGCTTACTTGATAAAGTGCGCATTCGCAATTGAGTTTTTCAAGGGTACGAAAAGAATTTTAAAACAGCTATTCACCCCCCCCCCTCTAGCTATTTTTCATACCCTTGTTGCCCTTTGGGACCAACAAGTGGTATCAGAGCAAACACCTTTATAAAACATTTTTCGTTTTTCAAGCTTAACAGCTTGGGTGCCGATTCTAAATGGCAAACTCAAAACCTATGGCAACTGCAAACTACACTCACGTTCCGGTCTTTGATGAAGATCATTTTGACGTATGGAAATTCAGCATATTGACTCATCTCAACTCAATCGATGAAAGGCTCCATGACACCGTCGTTTATGGACCTTATATTCCGATGAAGGCGAATCCAAATCCACGCACCAACGCTGCTCAACCTACTGTCCTAAAACCAAGGGAAGAATGGACCGAGGAAGAAATTAGAAGAGTCGCAAATGATGGCAAAGCAAGAAACATTCTTCTAAGCACTCTAAGCACGGCGATGAAACAACAAGTCATGCATTGTGCTACTGCAAATGAGCTATGGGATGCTATTGAAGAGCATATTGAAGGAGACACCGTTTGCAAGGAGAACAAGAAATACGAAGTTCAAAAGAGATTCAACAATTTCTCTCAACTCCCCGGTGAAAACTTAAGGCAAACTTATGAACGCTACTGTGAAATTATCAATCTATGTATTTCACTTGGCATGAAGTTTACCAACAAAGATTTGAATGTAAATTTTCTACAAGCTTTTGGATCAAGATACCTTCATAAATCTAGCGCTCTTGAAGACGCTGGAACTTTAGATGTTTGGACTTTAAGGAACCTATATGCAAATCTCAAAGTTTACGAACTCAAACTCCAACGAATCAGTGAAACTGAAGGAAAGTCAAAATCTATGGCTATGATGGCGCACAGAGAAGCCGCGCCTACTCCTGCGCCTACACCTGCGCCTGTACAAGATGAGAAAAGCTCCGATCCCAAAATTTCTACTTCTGAGCTATTAGACATGGATGATGAAGACTTCGCTTTATTTGTGAAGAAATTTCAAAAGTTCAGAAAATTCTCAAGACCCGGCTCAACCAACAAATTTCAAGGATCTACCAGCAAAGCTCCTCAAAAGTTTTCAAGGAGCAGTGATTCAAAAAGAAAAGAAGATCTTGTTTGTTTTAATTGCAGGAAACCCGGACATTTTGCATCAAGCTGCCCGATCCCCAAATTTGAATATATGCAGAAGAAGAGCAGCCATACTCCTAAATTCACTCCCAAGTTCACTCGACACAAGGGAATGGTTGCTGAAGAAGAAGCACCAGCAAATGAGCACAATACTTGGATTGAAACAGACTCCGATGAGAGCGATGAAGATTCCGATGATGGACTTGTTTGTTTGATGGCAAATGATGATGAAGTTGATGCTTATGATTCTGATGATGACTTCTCCAAGGATGTTCCCGATATGAATGCCTTGAACAAACCTATCAAGAAATCTGCAGGTTTTCAAGAAGCGAAAAAGAAGAAAGGACCAACCATCAGCGAGCTCGTTGAACAAGGATTCTCACTCCGGCTCAAAACGATGGTGGATTGTTATTCTCACGATGTGATCTTGGAGCAAGGAACAAATTGAGAAAAGGAGCATACATTAGACCACAGGTTGAACCAACTGCTCCAATCTCCAAAATCAATGATGAAGTGACTGCTGAACAAGAAAAATTGTTCAAGAAGGCTGAAAAGGTAATCACTAGATTTGATAGTATGAAGGAAGCTTTAGCACTATCATGTGATGAAATTTCCCAGCTTAAGACCGAGAAATCTCTACTTAAATCTGAACTCACCCTCCTTAAGGAGCAGATAAAGAGCATGACTCCTCTTACTGTTAAAAACACTTTTCTAACAGAACAGAACTCACTTCTTAAAGTTCAAAACGATGAATTGGTTGCTCAAATTACTGATCTTAAAAAGATTACAAATGAGTGGTCCAATTCTCGTGTCACTATGGAGAATATATTTGAGTCCCAAAAAGTCAGTGGTGATAAAAGTGGCTTGGGATTCTCATCAACTAGTGACAACTTTAAATGTGATGTCTGTGCTGAAAGAGATAGTGAATTTACCAACCAACAAACTCTTGAAATTCCCAAGGAAAAACATTCTAATTCAATGGGTAAAGGACATGAAAAAGTCAAGAGACAAACATTCCATTATGTCTACCCAACGAAGCAATTTGGGAAAGCTAATGGGAAAGATATAGCTACAGATGAACCATCTCCTAGCAAAATCATTCTTGAAAATAGGCGCGCTCCTTCTCCGAGTGCTCATTATGCGCCTAAGAGCCACGCGCCTCATCGCCGTGCGCCTCCTAGCCCTATGCGCCCTTCGAGAAAAAGCGCTCCAAAATTTCAAAAGAAAGATTTTGTTAAGTCTAGTTCATCTGACCCAAAGAAGAATGCCATCCCCAAGAAAAGTAAAGAGTTTGTGAAAACTCACGTGATTGGTGGCTTTCATCATTGTTCCATTTGTGATTGTTCAGGACACAAGGCCGTGGAATGCCTTTTGCGATTCACTCCCAATGCCAAAGGACGTAAAAATCCTAAGGTCAAGCAAGAGTGGGTTGTCAAAAGTTGCTAACCCTAGGACCCAAAAGGAATAAAGGGGACCTGCTTAAATGTCTATATTTCAGGTTCTTTGTTTCATGGCTGGATCTTCAAAAGCTAGAAATTATGAATGGATTCTCGATAGTGGGTGTTCAAGACACATGACTGGAGATGAATCCTTATTAGAAGATGTCCATGAAGAAAGAGGTCCCTCCGTAACATTTGGCGATAATAACAAAGGTCAAGTTGTAGCATATGGAAAGCTCAAGAAAGACAAAGTGTGCATTGAAAGAGTCTCACTCGTGGAAGGGCTCAAGCACAACTTATTATCCATATCTCAATTCTGCGACAAAGGATTAGAATGCCATTTTACTTCAACGCAATGTCTTATCAAGAATGGCAAAACTGGAGCTATCTTACTCACGGGATATCGTAAGACAAATATTTATATTATTGATTTTCATAGTATGAACTCTAGTACTAATCTTTGTTTTGTAGCAAAAAGTGTGAACGAAAATAGTTGGCTGTGGCACAAGCGCTTAAGTCACTTAAACTTCAAGTATCTATCTAAACTCAGCAGGAAAATCTTGTCAAAGGACTTCCCAAGTTGCTGATCATCATGACAAAAAGTGCGCCGCATGTCAACTTGGCAAACAACCGAAGCAGTCATTTTCAAGCAAGTCAAATCCTTCAACTACAAGATGTTTGCAACTGCTTCACATTGATCTATTTGGACCAGTTTCCACCGCAAGCATTCGTAGAAACAAGTATACTCTAGTTGTGGTGGATGATTATTCAAGATATACATGGGTAGAGATGATGATTACAAAAGATGATTGTTATGATATTCTCACTACCTTATTTCGACTGCTCCAAACCCAAAAAGAAGATGACATCGTTAGTGTTCGATCCGACAATGGAACAGAATTCAAGAACAACGGTGTTGCTCGATATTGTGAAGATCATGGGATAGATCACAACTTTTCAACCGCCGGAGTTCCTCAACAAAATGGCGTTGTTGAACGAAAGAATAGAACGTTGATTGAAGCGGGAAAGACGATGATAGCTGAAGCTAAATTGCCTAAGTACTTTTGGGAAGAAGCTATCAACACTGCATGTTTTACTCAAAATCGTTCCCTCATCAACAAACTTCACAACAAGACTCCGTATGAACTTTGGCGTGGTAGAACTCCCAACATTGCATTCTTCAAGATCTTTGGTTGCAAATGTTATATCCTCTACAACGGAAACGAACATAGAGGTAAATTCGATGCCAAAGCCGACGAAGGTATTTTTGTTGGGTATGCCAAACACTCTAAAGCTTTTCGTGTTTTCAATAGAACTACATTAGTGATAGTTGAATCTGTACATGTTACATTTGATGAACATTCTCTCCTTGAGCCACATTTGGCTCCAAATGTTGCTGATGATTCTATTGAGTTAAATGATACAGGTGCTCCTATTTATGTTGCTCCCACTCAAGATCAGAATCTATCAACACAAGGAAATCCATCTACATCAAATGCACCTAATTCAATGTATAATGCGCCTGGTGAATCCTCTATTGCGCCTCACTCAAATGATGCGCCTCATGATTCCTCTTACGCGCCTATTTCTACTGCTGCATCTGGTGTAAACCCAAATTTCAATTCTGAGCCAGTTCAACCCCCAAATTTCAATGACTTTGAATCTGGTGAAGAGGTACCAATTGAAGACCTTCAAATTACTACAACTCAACCTAACTTACCTCCTGAAATTCGTGAAGTTAGAGGTCACCCAATTGCTAATATCATCGGTGATCTACAAGTTGGTGTTCGTACAAGGAGAGCTACAAACTTTGATGCTTACACTGCTTTTATCTCTCAAATTGAACCGAAGAAGGCTGATGAAGCGCTCCAAGATCCTAATTGGGTTGTTGCAATGCAAGAAGAACTCAATCAATTTGAACGATGTAAGGTTTGGACTCTTGTTCCAAGACCAAATGATCAAGGAGTGATTGGTACGAAATGGGTGTTCAGGAACAAGATGGATGAGAATGGAACCATCACGAGAAACAAAGCAAGATTGGTTGCACAAGGCTATAGGCAAGAAGAAGGAATTGATTACGATGAAACTTTTGCGCCCGTAGCAAGACTTGAAGCTATCAGATTATTTCTAGCTTACGCCGCTCACAAGAACTTCAAGTTATATCAAATGGATGTGAAGAGCGCGTTTCTAAATGGTGAACTCCAAGAACAAGTCTATGTTGCTCAACCACCTGGGTTTGAAGATTCACAATTTCCAAATCATGTGTACAAACTCCAGAAAGCTTTGTATGGACTCAAACAAGCACCAAGAGCATGGTATGATACACTATCCAAGTTTCTCATCGAAAAAGGCTTCACTCGCGGTAAAATCGATACAACTCTTTTCATTGCCAAACATAATGGTCATAAATTACTTGTTCAAATTTATGTTGATGATATTATATTTGGTTCTACTAATGAATTGTTGTGCAAGCGTTTTGAGAAACTAATGAAGAGCAAGTTTGAAATGAGCATGATGGGAGAACTCACATTCTTCCTCGGGCTTCAAATCAAGCAAATGAGTGAAGGCATTTTTATCAACCAATCCAAATACACAAAGGACTTAATCAAGAAGTTTGGACTTGAGAACGCTAAATCATACGATACTCCAATGGCCACCGGCAACAAACTCGACAAAGATCTAAAAGGTAAACGTGTTGATCAAACGCTCTATCGAGGTATGATTGGCTCACTCCTTTATCTTACTGCTAGCAGGCCCGATATTATGTTTAGTGTTTGTGTTTGTGCTCGTTATCAATCCGACCCTAGAGAAGCACACTTAATTGCTGTGAAACGTATTATAAGATATCTCTCTGGCACTGTTAACCTTGGACTTTGGTACACCAAAGATTCGAACTTTAAACTTGTAGGTTACTCAGATGCGGATTATGCAGCGTGCACAATTGATAGGAAAAGCACAAGTGGCACTTGTCATTTCCTCGGATATAGACTTGTGTCATGGGCGAGTAAGAAACAAGCTTCAGTATCTGTCTCAACAACCGAAGCCGAATATATCGCTGCGGGAAGTTGTTGTTGTCAAATACTCTGGATGAAGCAGCAATTGGTGGACTATGATATCATCGAAGAAAATTGTCCCATCTACTGCGACAATACATCAACAATTGCGGTTTCTGAAAATCCTGTCATGCACTCAAAGACCAAGCACATCGACATCAAATATCACTTCCTCAAAGACCACGTGGAAAAAGGCAATATTCATTTGGAACACGTGGGAACCGACTATCAAATCGCCGACATTCTAACTAAAGCACTTGACGCGAAACGGTTCATGTTTTTGAGAGGTGAAATGGGTATGCTTGAACTCAACTAAATTCAATATAGTTTTGTCAATACTAATGATTTTATGTTGTGTTGAGTTATGAGTATATTAGGTACAAATGATTAAATCAATTTTTCAAAAGTTTCAAGGAAATTATGCGCCATCTATGCGCCTTACTAACTGCGCGCCCATCTCTCGTTTTCTGCGCGCACAATATCTGCGCGCCTATCAATTCATGCGCGCGCTCAACCATCTTTGCGCGCCTTGATGTGTAATGCGCCTTGATGAATAATGCGCCTAGATGAGTATGCGCCTTGCTGAAGTAATGCGCCTCTTCATGCGCGCATTAACTATTGCGGCTCAATCATTTCTCAAAATTCAATTTCAATGATTGAACGTAATAAATACACAAGTACCAGGTATGTTCATTCTGTTCATTTATTATAGGAATCTATGTCTTTTGACATTCCTTTAATTGTTCAAGGGTACTTGTGCAATTAAAATTTTTCCCTCGTTTTACGCTTTTCGAAAAATTTTATTTTCTGGGATATATTTCTTGCACCCCAAACTTACACCAAAATAGATGTTTTTGGTGTTTGTGCAAAAATTAGTCAAAATTGCTCATACACTTAAAGGGAAAGTGGAGCAGTTTTTCAAAAACCTAAATGTCACATCATGACACTTTAGGTCATTCAGCCATTAATGCCCTTCAAATCCCAAAAATCCCTCATTAATGAATGTCCTTTTTGTCATGATGAGCCGCCATTTTCAAAATCCCTCATAAATGCAATCCTTTCAACTTCCCATCTTTTTAAATTTTTGACTGTTTTTTTTTCATATCAGTGCAAGTTTTTAATCCTAACCTATAAAAACACATCAACACCTTACTCCCTCCTACCTACTCTATTTCTCTCTCTCTCCCCGTCTCACTCCCTCTCTCCCAGACTCGTCTCTCTCTCTTCATCTTCATTTTTCTTCTTCATTTTACATTCATATATATAAGTTTATGGGTCCTAAGAAAGCATCAACATCTACACAAGACGATATGGTATGAATTCTCAACCTTTAATCTCCTTATATTTCTGTTTTTTTCGTCATTTTCAGTGATGTTTTTCGTTTTTTTTTAAAACCCGGATTCATTTTCTTTGATTTCTCTTGATTCGATGATCCGTTTTCTATATCGTTTGTTGGGTTGTGTTCTATTCTTGATTTCGAATCTTTTAAAACCAACATTTTAACGATCAATGCTCTGTTTGTTACAAATCTGAGTTTTTGTTTTCAAAATTTTTCAAAATTTTCGGGCATTCTTTTGATCATTGTGCTTTCATTATTGATTTGTTCTTATTTTTGTTTGCATATTTAGATTCCTTGTCGTCATGCGGTCATTTTGATATATTATTTGTCTAGTTTGGTGAAGTTTCATGATTTTCGTGTTCTTGGTGTTCTTCGAGCATTCAAGGGTCGTTCTTCGTGTTCTTCGTCATTTATGCATGTTTTGGTCTCTAAAAATTTTCTAACTTGTTTTCGAAAATTTGAACTTTTTGATTTTCATTTCTTTCATTTGAATGCTTGTTGTTTGTTTTTCTTACTAAGTAAAAATTTTCACGTCATGCGCCTATGTACTTCTTTATGCGCCTATTTTTTATGCGCCTGAATGATTTATGCGCCTCTACTTGTATATGCGCTTAAATCATTCTGCGCCTAAAAACCTTATGCGCCTAACTTCGTACTTAGTCAAATTTCGTTGTTTTAATTTTTCCTTAGTATTCACATAGAACCATATTATGCGCCTTGTAACTCTATGCGCCTTCAATATTTTATGCGCATAATTCAATCATGCGCCTTGATTCTCTATAATTTTGTGCGCCTGTTTCAATTATGCGCCTATATATTTCATGCGCCAATGTTACTTTGATCATTTTATGTTTCTATGCGCCTATATCACTTCTAACATCAATCATTTTTTTCAGGACCTTGCAAATTTCAAACTTGAAGAAACTCTTGATCTATTGGAGTTATCTGGTGAAGTGATGGGAAGAGAAATAATAGAGACTCTGCGCGTCGCTGGTCTGCTCCCTTTATTCACCATGGACCAAGATTTCTTCTCTGCGCTCCTCGTGGATGAGTTCTTCTCCACTGCTGTTCTAGTGGAAATTGACGTAAATGGGCGCACTCACTACCGGATTGAGGCGCGCGTTCAAAATGTTGACGTCCATATTTCATCATCTGTGATTCGACATTTGCTTGGTTTTCCATCTACCGGTGAAGATCGCATTATTGGGCGCCCGATGACTTACTCAATTGATGATCAGAACAAGATGGCTGCCTCACTTCTAAATATTCCCACGCTTCAAAACAATATCAAAAACACCGAAATTCGAGATGGTGGAGAACTCTTGACTCACATCGCTCACTTGGTGGGAACTTCAATAGTGTTCAAAACTGGGAACGTAAACCGATTCACGGTTGAACAATGGGAATACACAGCTGCTATCATGGCCAAGGAGAAGCTTCACTGGCCTCATATTCTGTTCAAGACTCTGCGTGAGCAAATTGATAAATTTGTGAAGAACAAAAGTGATGGAAAGACCCGATTCCGCTCACACTGCCTTATTCTCACAAAACTTTTTCTAACTTACCCTGAGTTAGTTAAGTTTTTGAATGAGAATCCGGAGTACAAGATCAACGATGTTCCAATGTTTGGTAAAGCTAGTTTGGACCTCAAGAAGCGCAGGAAGAAGCCCACAAAGCGCGCAAAAGGAATCCAAATCAAGACTGTTGAAGGCTTAGTAGATGAAGACACAGAGTCCGATGATGCGCCAGTCCTTAAAAGCGCACCATTATTAAAGAGCGCAGTAAAAGCAAGCGCTAGACAAAGCGCAGATCCAGTGCCAGGCGCAGATAAAAGCAAAGGCAAACGGGTAGTTGATGACCCTACTCCTGCGCCTGTCAAACGCACTAGATTTGAAACTGATGATGAGCAAGATCTGAGGCTAGCGCAGGAAGCCAGCAGGCTTGAGGCTCAACGAAAAAGAGATGAAGACTTTCTAGCCAAACAAGCTGCTGAGTCAGAAAAGTTAGAGCGCATGAAAGGCGCCGGATCAAGCGCAGATATTGAGAAAGGGCCTTCTGTTTCCGCGCCTTCCCAGCGCGCTCCTTCTCAACGCGCCCCCACTCCTCGTGCGCCCTCATTCAAATTTCAACCTTCCAATATGTCAAGGGTACAACTCCTCTCTGATTTCTTCGGCGATGACATTTCAGACATTGAGGAACCCGTTCAGGGGGAGCAAGAGACCATCCCTCAGCGCACTCCTTCTCCAGTTGCGCCTCCACCTGGACCAGATCCGATCTCAACAGAAACTTTTGATGTTGAAACAGTTGTTGTTGAAACTGTTGAAATTGAAACTGAAGATGAATTTGAGTCTCCTACTCATTCACCTCCTCCTGCGCCTCCATCTCCTTCTGCGCCCCTTCAAGATTCTGCGCCCCTTCAAGATGATGCGCCACTCTCTACCCCTGCGCCTCCTCCGTCTGCTCCTGATTTGAGCGAGGTACTTTCCATTCTTCATTCTTTACAGCAGGGGCAAGCCAATTTAGAGCAAGGACAGGCGCATATAAAGTCTCAATTTGAGCTTCTTACTTCCTTACTCACTGATCAATCTGAAGAGATTGCTGCCATTAAGGGGGAGATGAACTCTCTCAAGGCCAAACTTTCTGCTCCTTCTCCTCCTCCGGCGCAGACTCAGGTTCAAGCTCATACTGACCAGGCGCAAACCACCGCTTCTGCGCCTACGTTCATACCTCAATCTGCTGCGTCTCAATCAAATATGAATGTGCTTGTATCTAAGTTGGATGTCCTGAAAGAGTTGGTCGTCACTCATTTCACTGCTGCTCACTCAAGCTCTGACAGACGCGCTGAACATATTTCTTCAGATATTATCTCGGCTCAAAATGCCATTGAAGCTCGCATTCAAATCTTGGAAGAAAACATTTCACAGCAGCAGCAAATCACTCAGCGTTCCATTGATGAATACCAAAACATCAATGTGAATCACTTGAGTTATATTAGAGACGGTATTACTGCTACTCACTCCAGTGTCACGGACACTCAAGGGTTAGCGAACCGTAGTCATCAGCTCGCAAAGCAAATTCAGCGTTCTGTTTCAGAGATCGTTGAAGGATTGAAGGAAGATGATGCGCCTCCCAACCCTTAGCTTCTATTATTTTTTTTGTAAATTTTTAGAACCTTTTGTAATAGAACAATCTCTTTTGTGATAGTGATTTTGTGCTTACTTGTTTTAGCACTTTTTGTTTTTGTTCTATTCAAAACTTGTAATTTGTAACTCTTACACCCCAAGTTTTAATGAGAACAATGCATCACTCATTATCAAACCTTGTTCACTCAAACTCCTTGTTTGTAGAACAATGAATATTGTTTAAATCCATATGCATCATATTGAATTGTTTCATACTTTCATGCATTAAGTTTAAACTTGGTTTAAACACATTTTCAAAACTAAAATTCATATATCATCTTGAATGTGTTAAACTGTTGTTTTTATCTTTCCATATGTAACTCTTTATTCTTATTGGAATAGATTAGGAATCTATATTTTGGACCAGTGTGTACATTAACTTGAGACATGAATTACCAATTTCATTCATTTGGACATGTTTTTATCAAGTATAATGTTTGTCCTTGATATAGTAGGTAATGGCATCAATCAAATAGGGGGAGATTGTTGGGTATGCCCACATATATCTCAGTTTTAATGTATTAGGATTTATTAGATTTGATTGATCCATCACCTAAGTTTTATTTCATGGACTTTAGACCCACATGTAAAGAGTATTTATACTTCATTTTTTAGGTTGTCCATTGTTATAGAATAGGCTTAGAAATAGGGCAAGAAGATCAAGTTTCAAGAAAAATCACTCAGTGAGTTTGAGCCGCGCTTATGCGCCTCCACGCGCCACGCGCCACGCGCCTTCCACTTTCGCGCCATGCGCCATTTAGAGCGCGCGCATAAGGATTTCTTCATAAGATATGTTACGCGCCTCTGCGCCCCTTGTTTTAAGCACACGCTTACTGTGCGCCTATTGGCTCAATGCGCCTCTTGGCTCAAACGCGCCTCAAAGTATTTTTTCAACACTCAGTGATTTATTGAAGACTCGAAGACTTGAAGAGAATTCAAATTACGCCAATGATCCAACGGTGGTTAAAAGATGCATATGCGCCTAATCTGTTGACACGCGTCCATAACGGTCACTTTTATGTTGAGTGTCAAAATGGCCATAATATATGCATGCTCCAATCAACAAGCGACAGCTCATCTTATCCACAAGGATTTCCAACGGCTAGTTTTTTGAAGTTCACTATAAATACCCCATAACTTCAACATTTTGAAGTTGCTGAGTTTTGCTAAGAATTTCAAGAATTTCTCTCTCAAAGCATTTGTTGAAGATTTGAAGATTGCCTTCGTTTTTCCAGATTTCTCAAGAACATCTTCATACCTTCATCCTTAGCCCAGATCTTCAAGCCTTAACACTTTAGTTTCTTGTGCTCTCCATCTCAAAGATCTAAAGAGCCTTGATACTAAGAACACACACGCACCTCTTTAAGATTAATCATTTAGATTCATCTTTTAGAGATACACCGGTTATTGTTTTGGATTTGTTCTTTCATAGTAATAGATCTTGAGTTAGTGTATAAGCTCAAACATTGTAATTTGTAACACTCACTCATTATATAAGATCTCGATTAGAAATCCAAGACTAACCATCTTGGTAGAGGACGTAGATCTTTCATTGATCGAACCTCTCCAAATAGCTTGTGTTATTATCTTGTCATTTCTTTCAAGTTATTATTTTCACTCACTATTTGCTTGTTTACTCATTGTAGATTGATTGAACTGAATTGTGTTGTGTTGTTATATCATTTGCCTTAGTTCCTTATTTCACTCACTTTGAGCCAAAATACTTAGTGTGTGTGTTGCGCTCCCTTTATCACTTTGCGCCTATTTTCATTACTAAATTCCGCTGTGCATTTCACTCACTCACTTAGGCGCATTTCATAACGCTTACTTGATAAAGTGCGCATTCGCAATTGAGTTTTTCAAGGGTACGAAAAGAATTTTAAAACAGCTATTCACCCCCCCCCCTCTAGCTATTTTTCATACCCTTGTTGCCCTTTGGGACCAACACCGTTCTTCATTCTTTGACTGCTTTCTTGATTGCCTTTCCCCCCCTCGCATCTTGGGTTTTGATGCATCATGCCCAGCGGAATAAAACATAAGATCAAACACCCATGAGCCTGGATCTGTGCATGTTGATTAAATTAAATACAAGATGAAAGAAACTAACCTTTGAAGAAACTAACCCTTGAAGATCGAATCCACACGTCGAACAAACTCAAGAACACTTTCTTGATTGATTGCTAGATCCAAGGCTTGATGAAGAAACGATTTATTCGTAGGAATTATTTTGCTTCATTGATTATAGTATTTTGATGATTCTCAATCTCAAAATAAATAATCTTGCCTCTCTATATTTTATTGTTTTTAAAACAATGTGTTGTGATTTCTCAAATCATTATTAGAGGCTGTCAAACCAGGCTGCATATATTTATATGAGGATTTGACCTAATTCCGTTTGGGATCGGGATTCCTTGTCACACAAGAAATCCAAACAAACTGACCAGATTTGGGGGAGGGCTGTACGTGGGTCAAACGTGACTAATATAAAGGGATTTTTACCAATAAGTCCCTTGGGGAAGTTGGTATTTGCCAATAAAACCACAACATTTCATAATCTACCTTAGGGTCCTTGGGTTGAAATCAATTTTACCAATAAATCCCTCACCCTTTTTAAATGGCAAAAATCCCCCAGCCTATATAAAATTCTATTACACATTTAACCATTGACCATCTTTGACCGACAGCTGCCACCCACCGCTACCAGCCGCCACCACCGGACCTCCACCCGCCGCCGCCGGACCTCCAACCGCAGCCGCCAGACCTCCGACCAACCGCCGCCGCCGGACCTCCACCCGTCGCCGCCGTCGTAGGACCACCGGCAGTTCTCTGACCAACCACCGCCGGAACTCAGACCTCCAGCCGCCGCCGCCGTCGGACCACCGGCAGTTCTCCGACCAACCACCGCCGGAACTCACCCACTGCAACCCCAAGTATTATTAATAAAAATTATTTGCTCTTGGGAGAGTTTGAACCCAAGACCTCTTAGTCTTGGCTAAGACTCCTAACCACTATGCCAAGCTTCTTATTTTTTTTAAATAGTAGACTATTATATATTTAACACTACAACCTCACATTTGTTTTTTTTTTTTTTTTTTTTTTAGGGGGGGTTAGGAGTATTAATTCTTCACAATTGAACAATTACTCATTTTTTATTAAAAAAAATGAGATAAATTTATTTCACAATTGTTTAAAGAGCATTTGACAACACATAGTTCCGAAAATGAGTATTTTTTATAGAAACTGTGCGATGAATTTCTTAGTTGTTACACTCACCTCATGTGTTAACAACTGAGAAATAAATTTACCAGTTCTTATATTAAACTCGTGTGTGAATAACTGAGAAATGAATATCTCATTTATTATTATATTAACAACAGATAAAAATTGATAACTGAGAAATGAATGTACCAGTTCTTGTACTCAAATTCATATGTGAATAACTGGGAAATGAATGTCTCATTTATTATATAATTAAACCGATAAATTGAGTCATCAATTGGGAAAAATGAGAGGTGGTTTTATCAGTTTTAATTCAATTATGAATAACTGTTAAATGAATGTCTCAGTTATTATATTCAAATTCATGTGTGAACAACTGTGAAATGAATGTATCAGTTATTATAATGATTGTGAAAAATTGAGAGATGAATTTATCAGTTTTTAAAAATGAAAAAATGACACAACTGTGAAATCACACAACTGAGAAATCATACAACTGAGAAATCAGTTGAAAAATGATTTTACAAGTGGAAAATGAAATTTTATTTTCTAAAATTGTGAAATTAATTGAGAAATGAAAAATGTTTTTTCTCAATTTTTTACTAGTGAAAAATGAGATTTTTATTTCTAAAATTTAAATTATGTGTTGAGTGTACTTGTTTTATTCGTTTTGACGACACGATTCAAACGGTGGTCTCGGATTATTTTTTAAATTATAGATTTTGAAATATTACATTTTAAAATTTTGAGGGGAAAAGAAAAAGAGAGAGAGAAAAAGTAGGAGGGAGAAAGAGAAAACGTAGGAGGAAGATGGAGAGAAAACGTACGCTAGCTTAGCGCTGTCCAAGAATTGCGCGTGTAAGGGAGGAGGGGCTATTTGGTCATGCGAAAATTGCAAGGATTTTTTGGCGAGTTTCTAAAATGTCAGTCCTTATTGGTCACTTTCATTTGGCTGAGGGACTTATTGGTCAAAGCCTCTATAATATAAATGGGATGGGAGGAGTAGTATTTTTCACATTTTCTATCTCTATGATTCAAATTAATAAGAAATCACATTTTCGCAACGCATCGCACGAGGGTACCGCTAGTTTATTCTTATTCCAAAACATTAGAATCAAATGCGTAATTTGAACAACATTTCATTTGAATTTAAATCGCATTTCACTTTTTTCTTTGGGAAATCCCACATAAATACTCCCATTTTTCCTTCCCCGTTGCCACACATATCACTTTGCTGCAAACTCTGCCACTGTGATAAAGAACGCCTTTGCTTTCAGATTCAACCTGCTCATCCCCTCTGTTCCCAACTAGGTATGTCGAATTCTCTCTTCATCAGTTCATCTATTTGTAAAATTTAAGTATTTGATCCAAGTGTTTCCCTGTGTAGATCTGTTGATTCAAGTGTTACTTTTTCTATGTTTGTTTCTTAGTACTCGATTTCTAGATCTTGTTGTCTTGCGGAATTATGTGATTTAATTTGTGTTTATTTGAAGTTGAAAAAATAGATTTTGCTTACTCCTACTAAACCCTTAAAGTTCAGTTCCGGAAAGTGTTTTTTGGTCTGAATCTGAAGTAATTTTATTGATTCAAGTGTTCTTCTGTGTAGATCTGCCGATTCAAGTGTAAATTTATCTAAGTGTTTGCTTGATTTTTAGATCTTGTTGTTTGTTTCTTGTTTTGCGGATTTTTTTTTTATATAGTCTGTGCTTGTTTAGATTTTTTTTCCCCTTAGTGCTACTAACTTATTGGTTTTGAGCTGATCCCCAAATTCAATTTGCTATTTGAGCATACCACTTGAATTTAAGCCTTTCTTTCTTGGGATGCTAAATCCTTAGCTAAACCCTTGCAATTCAGTGAATGGATCATTGTATTATTCTGTATCTATAACTGCTATGCTTGTAGCATTTTATTTGAATATGAGCCTTTGTTTCATTGTGAACAAACTAGTTTTTATGATTTTGTCGAATAACCTGTATAATCTTAATATTTTGTTAAAAGTTTGTAGTAGCCTATATAATACGAGTAATCATCTGGTCCTAAATTTCAATGCAAAGCTTGCCATCTTTGCCATGTTATTTAAAGCCTCCTTGTCTTCCAGTAGTGATATGATGCTGATGCATTGACCAATGCCTATATTACATATAGCACAGAGGATTATTTACCTTGAGATTAAATTATGTTCACAACTTCTATGATAAGTGGTAACCTCAATTTTGTGACTCAGTGTTTGTCTTTCCCATGGCAGTTTTATTATGACTTTTGGAACCGATCAATTGTTACTAACAACATTTATTATCATTGGTTTTCATTTAGATTGACAGTTCTTATCTTCCAATTTTGTAGTTTCTCAGCATTTGATTTCTCAAAGTTCATGATGAAATTCTTATCAGTTGAGCCAATAGTTTAGTGCACATAATCGATTTGGTTTGGGCGATTTCTTAAGTGTTTATTCCAATTTTGCAGTTATAAGAGATGGCAGATGGAGAAGACATTCAACCCCTTGTTTGCGACAATGGAACTGGAATGGTTAAGGTTAGTAGGATTAGATGTTGCATTCTAGACCTTTGTCTTTCAGCTAGACGCCTTATGTAACGACTCATGCTACCTCATGCTGAGTGGGAATTTTCCATTTTGTTCTAAGCATACGACTCTTGTTATTTGACATCTCCTCAATGTGCAGGCCGGGTTTGCTGGTGATGACGCGCCAAGAGCTGTATTTCCTAGTATTGTTGGTCGTCCTCGACACACCGGTGTGATGGTTGGAATGGGCCAAAAGGATGCTTATGTTGGTGATGAAGCACAGTCAAAGAGAGGTATCCTCACCTTGAAATATCCAATTGAACACGGCATAGTCAGTAATTGGGATGACATGGAGAAGATCTGGCATCATACCTTCTACAATGAACTTCGAGTTGCCCCCGAAGAACACCCTGTTCTACTCACAGAAGCACCACTTAATCCCAAGGCAAACAGGGAAAAGATGACCCAGATTATGTTTGAGACATTCAATGTGCCTGCTATGTATGTCGCTATCCAGGCGGTGCTTTCTCTTTACGCTAGTGGCCGTACAACAGGTATGTCTCACGAATAACTGACTTTTAATTTACTCGGATATAATTTTCCTTTGCGGGTGTGTGTCCATTTGTGTGTATCTCTCCGCCATCATACTAACTTAATTTTGCTGTTTGATTAGGTATTGTATTGGATTCTGGTGATGGTGTAAGCCATACAGTGCCAATTTATGAGGGTTATGCCCTACCGCATGCCATCCTTCGTCTGGACCTTGCTGGACGTGATCTTACGGATTCCTTGATGAAGATCCTTACTGAGAGAGGGTACATGTTCACAACTACCGCCGAACGGGAAATTGTCCGTGACATGAAGGAAAAGCTTGCGTATGTCGCCCTTGATTATGAGCAAGAGTTGGAGACTGCCAAGAGCAGCTCTTCTGTTGAGAAAAGTTATGAGCTACCCGATGGCCAGGTGATCACTATTGGAGCCGAAAGGTTCCGCTGCCCAGAAGTATTGTTCCAGCCATCACTCATAGGAATGGAATCCCCCGGAATACATGAGACCACCTACAACTCTATAATGAAGTGTGACGTTGATATCAGGAAAGATCTGTACGGGAATATTGTGCTTAGTGGTGGATCAACTATGTTCCCCGGGATTGCTGATCGTATGAGCAAAGAAATCACGGCTCTTGCTCCTAGCAGCATGAAGATCAAAGTGGTTGCGCCTCCCGAAAGAAAATACAGTGTCTGGATCGGAGGATCTATCTTGGCTTCCCTCAGCACCTTCCAGCAGGTAACTTGCCCACGTTCTCTGAAAATAATTCTAGTTTGAAAAAAAGCTTAAATGGGTTGGCTGAATTTCTCATGTTCTTTACTTAATGCAGATGTGGATCTCCAAAGGTGAATACGATGAATCTGGTCCATCTATTGTCCACAGGAAGTGCTTTTAAGCTGGCCAGAAGAAGAGCTTGGTGGTATGCCCTTGCTATTTTCTTCACCAGGTCCTGTGCTATAAAATTTGAGTACTATTTGGTTGAGTTTGAAGCTTTAAGTTGCTGGCAAAGAAGGAAAATTGCTATAAATGAACCGATTGAGCATTTAGGTTAGAAATATTATACCCCTATTCGAGTAGGTCTTCGGGATAAACCATTGTTATTTTTGATGGCTAGAAACGGGATCCTTCTAGTATCTTTCTTGCGTGATTGTCATTTGCTACTGTGTATTTGGTGTGTTGTTTGAGGTCATTTGTGTTAGGAGAGGAAGTTTAGTTTATTTTCTAATCTTCTATTCCCAGTCCCCACCCCTTCAGTTTTTTTTGGGCTTGTTTGTTGTTTTCTGTTGATATTGATGGTATGATTAATTTAATAGTGCCGGCGGCGTGCTAAGAATGAGATTTCTCAGGTCTGGTGCATATTTTTCAGGTTCTGTGGGGTCAAACATGAGTCTGATAGTGATTTACGCGTAAAGTTGTTGAAATATTAATGCTTTATCTTGAATATTTCCACATTTCATTTGCTTTTTTAAGGCTGCTTTGAACGATTTACTTAGTCTTATGCTTAGTGTCTAAACCTTGAATATTCTGAGTCAAATCAGATGTTTTGAACATAAACATCTGATTATAGCTCTTCTGATAGATACACTCAGAGTGAGCAGCTAGTATTTTATTTTTGGTAAATGCTTATCAAGTGGATGAAAGTTGAATTGTTGGTCTGATTTGGCACACTTGTGAAATTTGGTATCCGAAGAGTCCAAATCTTCTGTATCACTTTGTGTACCACTTCATGTGCCACAAGAGATCTAATGGGTCACAGTTACTAAGATTGGTATTTTCGTAATACTATGCAAACATGTGAACGGTTAGATTGAAAGTGGTACATGGAGTGAAACACAAAAGTGGTAGAGGAGATCTCAACTCGTATTATGTGAATGCTTCAGATGTTAAGAAGCTCCTTTATTCTAGGCTCTGATAATCGGATTTTATTCACCTTTGAACTGATTCTTGATACGCCTACTTGCCCGGGGTGGAATTAATGATATCTAGTGGTTCTACTCGTTACTTTTATTTATTGTGTTTGACTTGTCTGTTAAGGATGATATTAAACCTGGTTGTAACCTCTGTCCCTAAATCATGGAAAATTATTCACAACTACTACCTCTGTCCCTAAATGAGTGTCCAAATTTTATTTTAAGGGACATAATTTTTTGTACTACCTGTCTTTAAATGAGTGTCTAAATTTCATTTTAAGGGATATAATATGTAATTCTCTTTACAAACATTTAGTTTTTGCAAGTATAAAGAGACTAGTGAAAAAAAATATTTAGTGACAAAGTTATGATCAAAATGGACATTCGTTTTGGGATAAAAATTTCTTGAAAATGGACATGGGAATAACTTTTATTATGAACTTGGTTTGAAGTTTGACAAACAGTCTGATACAGTTCCGGGTTAAATTGAATTACTCCACCAGTCTGATTAAATTGAATTAAACCAACCAGTTTGGTAAGTTTCTCAAGCATAGACTCCTTACGTTTCACTAGAAGATTCACTTAAAAGATGCACATTTTTGGACACCTGGATTAACAAAATGTGAAAGTAATGTAGTGTTGTTATGAGTGTGCACGTGAGTCTCATTTAATAAAAAAATATTTAAAATTTTTCAATTTTGAAATATGCAATTTTCAATGAGACAACCTTGATAAAGAGTGCAACGAAAAGTGGGACGGAGGGACTATAGTTCAATGCAATTCATATGTTGGGCAATACTCTTGGTTCAGTTCGATCTAGGTTTACGTTTATACACTTGTTAACCGATCCAAATCAAACTTGGAATCATGGCTTCAAACTGCCAAAATGTATAAACCCACCCAAATCTCATATAGCATCAACAACGACAACAAAGCCTTAATCTCGTGTTTCTCATTTCCAGTCCCATAAGAATGAATACTTCTATGATTCACATTTCGAACCTGCGAGTAGATGGCATAAGGCTCCAGTTCAATAATTTGACGTGAGGTGATATAAATCTTCCTATATAATTGTTAAAGAAACTAGCAGTACTCCCGTGTGATGCACGGCGATTTCATGTTTTCTTTTTAATTTACATTTCATAAAGGAAAAAATAATAATTTTATTTTGGGTAAATATAAAGTCACAAAAAAGTTCCACATAATGTGGCTTACAAAATGATGTGTCAAAATTATATTGGTGTTTTTCATTAGAGTGTGCCGGGTCCACAATCGATGCAAGCAATAAAATATCGCAACCTCACTTTGTATCCATCATTTTGTAAATTTATTTTGTGCCCCTAGCATTGCCCCTTTATTTTTTAAAAAGATGAAATGATCCAACACATAATATAGAAAAATTCATGTCAATATACATACGATTTTTTTTAAAAAATAATACCCCCTTCGTCTCAAAATAGATGTCATTTTGAGAGTTATTTTTATCTCAAAATACTTGTCTTTCACAATTTTCAAAGCTTGTTTGTTATTGTATACCAATTTACCCTTAATGACAGTGAACTATCTTTTACCTAACCATATAATTAACTAAGTAATTATATTACTTTAGGGATATTTGAGGCATTATGAGATTTCTTAATATTTGTCACAAACATAAACATAAACATAAACATATTCTAACTACCCTATTTGTCAACTCGAAAACCAAAGACAGGTACCGACACATCTCCAATGCAGCGGCATGTTCCCTACTATTTGAAGTTAAAATTATACTACAAAGTACAAACAGTCTCAAGAAAACAACAAATTTAAGAGCAGTTCCTCATTCAATATCAACCTTCCTTCAAAACTTTGATGTCTTTCTTCATATTATCATTCTCTGAAAAATATCATTAGACATCGCTTAACACCCAAGCAAAATTTGGTGCTAACCCCTTTAACCATCCGAGGCATAAATGAACTTGCTCCCGTCACGTCAAATTCATTATCAACAAAACCATGTCAAAAACCAATTCACAACCGAAATACTTTAATATTTCGCCTAATATAAACCAAAGTAAAAAAAAAGTGTCTCAATAAGAAAATACTTAAAATGAACAATACATGTAGAAACACATATGAGGCAGTGTAAGTTGAATAGTAATGCAGAATAAGTCTATACCCAACGTTCAACATTTATGTTTATTGTCTTATAAATTCCTCTAACTAAAGTCAATGACTTCTTTTGAATATTGTATATCACAACCGGTGATCATAGTTGTTGGATCGGCAAAGAAAAGTACATATCATGTAGACAAAGCAACTGACATGGTATGAACTACTATGAAGTTCAATGTTGACAAAATTTCCATTATTTTGTTAAGGTGAGTTTACTACTAAACATGAAAAATTTTGTTTTTCCTTGTTGTTTTTGACATACTACATCACTTTTTAAGTAGTTTTCGTTGAGAAAATGGATTAGTATATCTGTTGTGTAGATTTTTATAACTAATTATTTCAGAACACTAATAACCATATCACAATTTACAAACACACACTGCCATAATAATAAAATGGATTCCTCATTTTTATTAATATATAAAACTTTTTCTACTACTAAAGTAGGGACGGAGTACTACATCTTTTCAGTTATTCCAATTATAAGTTGTAGTCAGGGTTGCCCGATTCGTAGTTCGTCCGATTCGAATTCGCGATACGAATTCGCGATTCGCTCAACCCATGGAATCCGATACGTAGAGTATTACAATTATTACGATTCACGAGAATATTACAATTATTTGATTTTTGGAAATGATTGGTTTGTGGGAATAGTCTTTGGCAAACATGTATTTGTTGTGAGGACTGAGGGTTAGCAGCTACTTGATATGACGTTGTGGCTTTTCAGATTTCTAGAGTTGTTTGAAGTTATCCTTGGAAACCTATCACTAGTTAATGTACAATATTTATTTATTGCAACAATGACTTTTCAAATTTATAGGACATTAATTGTGAATTCAAAGAGATTTTACAAGGTATCGGAACACGAATCGATACGCGATTCGATACCGGCGAATCGATACGCGATTCGATGCCATGGGGAGCGAATCCTGCAACCATGGTTGTAGTATAATTTGAACTAAAGCATTTACTATACTTTTTAATTGGCCTACAGTTGATCAGTAATTATATTTCTCAATAAGCTTATGCTCGATTTTCAAAACAAAGACAACTTAGCTCACCAAGCTCTAAGCGAATGGCAGGATGATCATTCAAGAATTATGTCAACGACAACCACATGCATTAAATCAAAGAAGTGCCCTGTTTGGCACCCTCCAACAAAGCAGTTTATGAAAATTAATCATGATGTTGCAATTTTTGATGATACTGGGAAGCAGGATTAGGAACGGTGATTCGACACGATCTAGGAGAAACGATTGTTGTTCGCACTCGGGTTCAACATGGGAAAGTCAAAGTCAAATAGGAGAAGTCATGTCTTTATTAGAGGCTGTTTACTGGATAGAAGCCGTAGGGATTGATATAGAGGCGTTCGAAGTCGATTAAAAGATAGTGGTTGATGCCATTAAAGCGGTTAATGAGGATAACTCAGAGTTCGGGGATTAATTGTCTAATGTAATCGGGTTCTTCGCAACAAACCCTCCTTCTCGATTGAGCGTAGCTTATTATAGCTTTGAGCTGGTTGCATATCGTTTTTTCCGATTCCCACATGTTAGTTTCTAATCAGTTTGCAAAGATATTTTCCTATTTTTCACATACAATATATAGCAAACAATCATTCAACCAACTAAGCATTTCTTCGTAAACATTATCTATATACAAAAATCAAATTAGAAAAAGAAACCCTAAAATTCAAAGCATATTAGAAATTACCTGAATAAGCTTTTGAATTAGTTGAAATTTTGGCTTAGCTTCACCCAATAGAGAAGAGTTTCTGGTCCGGATGCCACCGCTGCATATCAAATTCAGAACAAAATCATTTTTTTAGACAATAGTTTCACAAATTGCGCCTATTCCCTCCTAAAACGCTATTTCTCTCTCTCTCTCTCTTGCGATTTCACAATCAAAAATCATTCTCCTCATATTCTCTACAGTTGTATTATAAATTTATATTAATCTAGGATAAGTATGAAGGCCAATCAAAGAGAAGACTGGCCGAGAGAGATGAAAATATAGAGGAGATACCATCTAATATTGTTCGCCACTGCCGTTTATTCACCAACCGGAGATTCTGATACCGACGACGACGAACAGATCCGGAAGCGCTTTGCTCAGATCCGGTCAATTGAATTCGGCCCTATTCTATTGTTAGAGATAACGATTGGTATTACACACTAGAACATAGAAAGTTTTGAACTATTCATTTTTTTGTCTCTTTACATTACACCACCCTCCATCTCCCAGCCACAATTCATACCTCATTCAACTTCTTTAACAATCATTCATCTTCCATTTCTCACTATAAATCCATCCCCATTTCCCTCATTCCAATTCACCCCAAACCCATCTTCATTCTCTTAACTTCTCCCAAGCAAATCATCATACTTAATCAGCAAACAATGGTTGCTCTGTCCACAACCTCTATTTCTCTCAAATCACTCACTTCCCCAACCCTACTTCCTTCTCTTTCCTCCGCTCCCAAAAACCTCTCCGTCCCCCTCCCAAACAAATTTCTGTCTCGTAGCCTCGCTGTCTCCAACCCTGCAACCGCCACCATGAGTAACTCTTTCACTTGCAGGGCCACTGAATCTTCTGATTCTGTCACATCATCCAGTAAGCACCCATATTTTGTTTTCTTTTAAATGTGATTTACTCGTGAAAGTTGTCATTTTTGTTTGTTTTATGTTCTTGGTTTCAGCTAAGGTTCAGGAACTATATGTTTATGAGATCAATGAGCGTGACCGTAGTAGCCCTGCTTATCTTCGTTTGAGTCAGAAGACCGTCAATTCTCTTGGTGATATTGTCCCTTTTACCAACAAGGTATTTTTTAATTAATCTCCCGACAAAACAAAACATAAACTCACTCTAATTCTAATTCAGTTCGATAATGAAATTGCATATAGATTTATTCAGGAGATCTGCAGAAGCGATTGGGAATAACTGCTGGAATATGCCTTCTGATTAAGCATTTGCCGGAGAAGAATGGCGACCTCTATGAAGCTATATACACCTTTCACATGGGGGACTATGGACAGATATCAGCACAAGGAGCATATAATACTACAGAGGATACTTTCCTATCTGTGACAGGTGGGACGGGCGTATTTGAGGGTGCGCGCGGACAGGTTAAGCTGCAGCAGCTGATTTTTCCCGTGAAGTTGTTCTACACTTTTTACTTGAAGGATATTCCAGATTTGCCTAAAGAGTTGCTTGGCGCGCCTGTTCCTCCGTCGCCTGCGGTTGAGCCTACTGCTGCAGCAAGGGCTTGTGAGCCAGGTTCTACTGGTCCTAATTATAGTGATTAGATAATTGGTGTTAGTGTGACTGGAAATGAGGGGAAATGGTTTTGCTTTGTTTGATCCAAGTTATTTGAGTAATAAAATGTAGTTGGAGTATCTATTTGAAAAATGGTGGGCTTTTTACCAGAGTGGTTTTCGGGTTTTGTGTGCTTGAAATGTTTGGACTCTCTATTTTGGGATTTTTCTTTTTCTAATTAAAATTAAAGATAGGATCTATCCTCTAGCCTATAATCTTAGAGTATAAATATTAAAAAAAAAAATCAGTTTTAAATCTCAAATTATTAAAAGTTACAAAGTTTATTAGTGGACCTTAATCCTTGACGGATGTGGTTTACGGTCCCCCATAATATGCGGTCATCAACCACCAAGTTAGGAGTGATGTGGTGAACATGGAGGAGAAACACAGCAACGTTTGAGGGTTGAAAGTTGTATATTTGGGAGGCTTCATTCATGGGATTTTTAATTTATTTGATGTTAAGTGCGAGTGCGAGTGTGAGTGTGAAGGAGGGGGCAGAGCATTTGGGAGAGGAGAGAACTGGGTGTAAGTGTAACCATGGAAAAGGTTGATTATTGGTTGGAGAGGGTGGGAGGGGATGTTTGAAGAATAGAGTCGGGGGAAGGGGAGTTATCATTATTTTTTTTTGAAAGAAAAGTTTTAAAACTATCTCCTTTTGAGATTAAAGAATATTTTCTTTTCCTAATGTAATGAAATGACCAACAGTCTCTTAAAAAGTCATGTGCACACACATGACTAGTTTTTCGTAAAATAAAGTATGACATAGACATATCTAGTTTTTATACCATTCTGCAATGAAATATAAAACTTGAAAAGCCAGTTGCAAATTTTTACACTTTTGACAACTAAATTACAAATGCAATACAAATTCAGGTAGGTAAAGGCATTGCAATATGCCCTAAAGTAAAAGGGAGGATAATTAAGAAAAGTGTAAGATTTACACTTAAACTTGTAAGTTTTTATTAAATAGACAAATTTATCAATACTACAATTTTTTAAAATCTTGCAATTTTTTTTTTATGAAAGACAAATTTAATTGAAAGTCTAACACTTTTAATCAGTATTCAATTTTGAGAAAATTTTGGGGGGAAACTAGTTTCTCCATAAGTTATAAAAAGTCTTATTTTTATAGGGGTTAAAGATTAGGGGTTAAAGTTAGGGCTGGCAAAATTTGTAAATCTGTACCAACCAACTCGTGTACCAACCGTACCAATTATAATTGGTACGGCAAAATCGGTATACCGACATTGTTGGTAGGTACTACCGCACCAATTATGTATAATTGGTTGGTACACGGTACTGATATTTGATGTTGGTTGGTATACCAAGTACCAATTGTAATTTTTAATAATATTAAAAATACTGTTATGCATTAAAAAATAAAGTATCTTTCAATATTCTATCCCTATTCTATTACCAAAATAAAGTTGAATGCAAAATTTCTTTCAAAGATAATTTGTATATTTATAAATATTTGGCTTTTCATATATGGGACAATTCAGTGGCTTGGATGAACAAATTTATCATGTTTTAAAAGACTATATACAGTTAGACTTCTCCATGATTCTTTTAATCTAAGTAGTTACAAAAAAAAAAAAATCTCTTGTTCTTATATACTCCCTCCGTCCCGGCACAAGTGACACCAACTTTTGGGACACGGAGATTAAGAAAAATGTAGACATGTGTGGTAGAAAATGAAGAGAGAGAATGAGTGGGGTAAATAGTAGTGTTGGTTGAATAAATTGAGTGGTGAAAAATTAAGAGAGATAATGAGTGGGTTTAAATGGTGGGGTTTGTTGAATATAAATATATTAAAATATTTTCATTTTGGGTAGTGTCACTTGTAGTGGGACATAACGAAAAGGAAATAAGTGTCACTTCTGCTGGGACGGAGGGTGTATATATGAACTGTCGACTCTTGCTCAGTATAGGTCATTTGACTCCAGTAATGACGCTCTTTCAAGTTTCATCTGCCCCGCATGCATATGTGCATTTGCTATAAGCCTATTTGGTACTCCCATCGTCCCTAAATGAATGTCCTGTTGTGGATATGGCCCTCCACTACTCAAGCAAGTCACAAGAACAATAAAACCACACAAACAAAGCACAAGAAATCAAAGCAAGAAAAGACAGAAATTGTTTACCCAGTTCGTCAATATGTTTGACTACGTCTGGGGGCACTACCAAGCCAGGATCTTGCACTATAATATGTAAATATGGAGTTACAATGAGTATGGGGGCGGAACATTGCTTATATAGGCAACCTAGAATAAAACCTAACCCTAGACGGACAAGGAAACCCGAAATCTGGCCCAAAAACCGACTCAGCCCCGACTGCCCCCGACACTTGGGCGGTCGCCCACTTTGCCTATGGGCGGTCGCCCACAATTGTGTTCCAGCTGAAGGTTCCAACTGATGGAGTGGGCGGTCGCCCACCATCACCCTGGGCGGCCGCCCAGAAGGTCAGTCCCTCCGACGAATTTCTTCCCTTTTGCTCCGATCGCTAGTTCCCGGTTGGTCCTCTATTCCAACAATCTCCCACCTAGAGATCAACCGCATATACAAGCCCCGTATCCGTTCTTCAACTCATCTTTGGTGTCTTCCTAGTGCTCACCTCGATCATGGTAGTACCTTCCTCCTCCCCTATTCTCGAAGCCCCGTTGAAGCTATACCCAGCTTCAACTTCACCTTGCTTGAGAAACCTGGAGCCTTGTCCTCCGATCTACACTCTCCGTTAGATCCACGCAGCGGTTTATCCGGTCCTAGAGTATGTGGTTCATCTTCAGTGATCCCTTGACCTTGGCCATCATGAACCGTCTCGCTCCCACCCGAGTTTGGAATATCCATGCAAATCACATTCGCATCCCCGCATTCCTTGAACTCCCGAAGCTCATACTCTCCACCATTATTAGACATCAAGCTTTTAACCTTGAGTCCCCTCCGATTCTTCACCAAGGCCTTCCACTTCTTATACATCCTGAAAGATTCATCTTTCCCTTCTAAGAAGTAATCCCGGACCTTCCTTGTCGAATCATCAATGAAGGTCATGTAATTTGACACACCAACCCGAGAAGTTACCGGAGCCGATCCACACAAATCCGTGTGATCCCCCTTCTCACTCATGTGACCCAATCGACAGTGCCACAATTCCGTATCACCCTTGGCCGTCGCCACCGCGATACTACCCTTGGTGTTTCCCGCCAAATACAGTCTTCCTTCCCTATTACCCCGAGAGACCTCACGATCCTCCTTGGCAATAACCCAGTTTCTGCAGCTAAAAGTTACCGTGTAACCTTCTTCACCCAGCTGCCCAACTGAAATCAGGTTCTTTTTCAAACCCGGAATGTGACTGACCCCGTGTAGATGTAGGACCTTCCCGTCCGATGCTCCTATTCTGACATCCCCCTTCCCCTTGATTTCCAAAGGCTCGCCATCCGCCAGATAGACCTTACCGAAATCACCGGAAGTGTAATTTTCCATCGCCCCTGCATGCCCGCATGAGTGGAATGATGCCCCTGAATCCAGCACCCATGATTCTAGCGCACTACTATCGCTCAGAATCAGTACATCGTCACCTTCGATTATCACATTCGCCGATTTATCCCCTCGCATGGGACAATCCCTCTTGTAGTGTCCTAACTCCTTACAATGATAGCACTCTACCGATCCTCTGGCAACCCTTGGTCTTTCTTTGTTCTCCTCATATTGATCCCCACCCCTGATTACACTTTCCCTTGACCCTGTTCTCCCTTTATTGCTAGAACCCGGTCTTCCCTTACTAGTTGTAGCCAAGACCGATTCCGAAGTAGACGGTGTCCCCAACTTCTTTATGCGATTCTCTTCGCCCAAGAGGAAGTCCTTAACATCATCATACTTCAATTTGTTCTTACCCGCTGAAGCATTTAACGCTGTCACCGTTCCGCTCCAACTCCTTGGTAAGGATGATAGCAATAAACACGCATGAACCTCGTCACCGAAAGTAATCTCCAACGCAGTCAATGAGTCTATAATATCCATAAACTCATCGATGTGTTTAGCTATGGATCCTCCCTCTTGCATCTTGAGACTACCCATCTTGCGTATCAAATCAACCTTATTTGCAGCAGATGGAGTTTCAAATCTCTCAGTAAGATAATCCAATAGCTCCTTGGTGGTTTTCGCCTTCCTGGTAGTCTTCGCGATCCACTTCGACAAAGTAGATCGAACCACCCCTAAGGCTTTCCGATCCATGAGATCCCAGTCTTCCTGCTTTTCTTTTTCCGGTTTGACTCCTGTTAGAGGCTTATAGAGATCCTTATTATACAAGAGATCCTCTATTTGCATCCTCCAAAACCCATAGTCAGAACCATCAAATTTCTCAACCGCTTGTTTATCCTTGCCCATTCTTGATTGCTTGATAAACCCCTTTGATCGTTCAACCAAAGCTCTGATACCAGTTGTTGTGGATATGGCCCTCCACTACCCAAGCAAGTCACAAGAACAATAAAAGCACACAAACAAAGCACAAGAAATCAAAGCAAGAAAAGACAGAAATTGTTTACCCAGTTCGTCAATATGTTTGACTACGTCTGGGGGCACTACCAAGCCAGGATCTTGCACTATAATATGTAAATATGGAGTTACAATGAGTATGGGGGCGGAACATTGCTTATATAGGCAACCTAGAATAAAACCTAACCCTAGACGGACAAGGAAACCCGAAATCTGGCCCAAAAACCGACTCAGCCCCGACTGCCCCCGACACTTGGGCGGTCGCCCACTTTGCCTATGGGCGGTCACCCACAATTGTGTTCCGGCTAAAGGTTCCAACTGATGGAGTGGGCGGTCGCCCACCATCACCCTGGGCGGCCGCCCAGAAGGTCAGTCCCTCCGACGAATTTCTTCCCTTTTGCTCCGATCGCTAGTTCCCGGTTGGTCCTCTATTCTAACATGTCCGAATTTCACTTTTAAGAACATTTGCAAGAATGTTGAACTTAAGCATTTTGAGTAATATAAGTACATAAAAACCCTCACTGATCTCGATCTCACTATTGCATCGCAAGTCTAAGTGTGAATTAGAACTTGTTGTTTGATGAGAGAGGATTTGGTAGCTTCCCCAAAATTTGGACGTTGATTTAGGGGGAGAGGGAGTAGATCTCCTTCCTTCAACTGCTTATTATCTGAATCACAATGTATTTACTACTATATGATATCATTATGCCTCTGACACTCTGTCAACCGTTCCAAATCTCTTTTCTTCAGCTGTCGACTTCTTTAATCAGGTGAACATCCTGTATGGAACTCTTGCTGAATTCTGCACATCGTCAAGCTGTCCAACAATGACAGCAGGACCAAAGTAACTTTCTTAATCCCTCATACTTTTTTTGATAATTGTCGATGATAAGATAGCATTTATGAATGTTTAACATTGCAAATATTTATTGAAAGTTGAGTTTAATATGAAAAATCCTCTATCAAACCTTTTTACCTGCAGATACGAGTATAGATGGGCAGATGGAGTTACTATTAAGAGACCCATTGAGGTATCTGCTCCTAAATACGTGGAGTATCTGATGGAATGGATTGAAACCCAACTGGATGACGAATCTATTTTCCCTCAAAAATTGGGTATGTGATTTTTCGATATACAAATAAAAAAAGAAGCCATTTTTGAGCGAATCGGCTTGTTACATACAGTATGTTTTGTATTTGCCAGGTACGCCATTTCCTGCCAATTTTCAGGATGTCGTCAAGACAATATTTAAGAGGCTGTTTCGCGTTTATGCCCACATCTATCACTCACATTTTCAGAAGATTGTGAGCTTGAAAGAAGAAGCTCATCTCAACACTTGCTTTAAGCATTTTGTTCTCTTCACATGTGTGAGTTCTCTTTTTTCCCCCCTCCAATTTGTGTAGTATTTCACTATCCATGACCTTTAACATTATTCCCACCGTGTCGCACTACAAAAAAAAGGTGATTTTTAGGGACCACGTACTTTGGGACCAATAAGTTGTGCAGACCCTATTACCTACTAAATAAGTCAACCTCCGTGTAATGGGCTAACAGGACGGTGAAATCGGTCTTTAATAAAAACCAAAAGTTGATGTCCAAAAGTTGATGTGCTAGCAGTGTTCTAAAAATTGCTAGGCGGAGGAGCTGGGCCTAGCGCCTAGGGGCCTAGGCGGGGACTAGGCGGGACCTAGAATTTAGAGCATTTTTAATGTTTTTCCGTAAATCTATATATATTTATCAAAAAATAGTGCCACTTAAATTTATTTTTTGTCAAAAATTAATAATTTATTTAAATTTAAATAAAAAATAAATCATAACTTGGAGTATTCTATGATGTAAGTGGAATGTGTAATTGATATACCAATCCACTTAACACATTATCTTTATTAAGTCCAATATTAATAATTATTTAGCCCAATATTAAAATGAGGCCCAACCCATTTATGATTTTCAAGTGGGAAACCCTAACCCTAAAACGGATATAGTTATATACAGGGAACAAAGAATAGAGGGAAGAGATAAAATTACCAAAATACCCCCTTATATACTCAAATTGATTTCAATCGTTGCTTTCAAATTCAAATCAATCTCTCTGTAATAAACGGCTCCTCTACCGACGCGAAACCGACGACGAAGAAGACGACCGCACCACCACCACACGACGATGGCGAGAGTGAAAATTCCCAAGGTCGCCGCCGGTGCTGCCGCCGCCTCTACCGCCACTTCCATCGCCGCCGCAGGAGCTTCATCTAGCACCGTTCCTGTAAAAAAGGTAATGTAAATTAAAATGTTATTTTAACCTAATTTTACACTCACCAAATTCCCAATGTATAATTTTTGTTTGATTATATCAAATTGATTCAATCATTTTTGTATGAACTGAGGGTTTAATGGCAGTATTCATCTTGTCTGAACTCACTCGAGAATTTTATCGTGTTGTCCCACACGAGCCACATCTCGTGTTATCTAACACGAGACACATCTCGTGTTGTCCCACACGAGACATATCTCGTGTTAGCTAACACGAGATATGTCTCGTGTGGGACAACACGAGATGTGTCTCGTGTTAGATAACACGAGATGTGGCTCGTGTGGGACAACACGAGATGACCAGTGTGTACAGTCTTTTTCTTTACATTGTTCATATTTTTCAGATGCTAAATAGCTTATTTATTGTCTGTTATTTTTTTTTGTAGCCACGTGAACGTATGACCGCGTTCAATAGAAAGAGGAAGGCTGCAACGCATCTGCAGAGAAAAGAAATGCCGAGCAAGAGAAGGGAGGAGGAGGCGGTAGCATCTGATGATGATGAGGAGGAGGAGGAGGAGGAGGAGGAGGAGGAGGAGGAGGGAGGGGATAGTGAGGAGGAGGACGAGGGGGATAGTGAGGATGGGGAGGAGGACGAGGGGGATAGTGATGATGGGGAGGAGGAGGAGGGGGATAGTGAGGATGGCGAGAAGGAGGGGGAGGGGCAGGAGGAGGAGGAGATAGATCTTAGACCATTGAGGCATGAGAGGAGGCGGGGTGCGAATGTGGCTAGAGGGCAAGGACGGAGGAGGAGGCAGGATGCGGGTGAGGAGGAGCCACCATCATGGCAGATTCAGAGTGACCCAGGTGGCGGCCCAGAGGTTGTTACTCTTATATACGGTTTTGGTGATCATAGAGCCCGAGAGATTTGGAGGGACGCCACTAGTGAGTCAGTGGTGACTTTCCATACGAGACTGCAGCATCTGCACAAGTAAGATAATCATTAATGTGAAACTATTAAAATATTGAAGTTATTTTGCACACACTCTAAAAATTCCATTAATTATCATCCCATGCTTTTCTGGAACTCAAGTATTGATTATATTTTTTGTTTGGAATAAACAGGTTCAAGCGTGGTGATCTGGAGGCTACTGATAGAGCCTGGTTGACCCACGTTGATGCATCGGCCTCCAGCAGCTGCACGATGCCACCATTCAGAGGCCTAACTTCGCGTTGATGACGGCATTTTTGGAACAGTGGTCTCCTGAGACTAACTCGTTCCACATGCCGTGGGGGGAGATAACCATTACGTTACATGACGTATTTCATATACTGGGTATGTTGTTATATAGTATCAATTTCAAGACTATATGAACTGTCTACATTCATCTCATGTACTAAAATGTGTTATTTCATCTTCAATTTACAGGTATCATGTCACGACCCGAAAGCCCGTCACTATTTTCTAATAATAATATTTAATTATTTAGTTATGACTTAATTACTTATTTGAATTATTATTTAATTAATAATTTATGTGTGCATTTTATGTGTTATAATGATTTATGCCTAGCATTTTTATTTGGGCCAATTGTGCTAGTGTAGTATTATTTGGTCTTAATTGTTAGTAGGAAGTATTAGAGTTTGTGTAGTTAGTGAGGAGGGGGTCTAAGTGTAAGTTTTTGAAATAATCATCTCCCTACTCCCTCTCTTCTCCCTCACCCTCTCCCTCATTTCATTTCCCAGCATTTTCTCTCTCTTTCTCCAAGAAAGGTAAGTTTTTCTTCTCTCCCTTCTCTCTTCATTTTCATTTTTATCCTCTCCCTCTCATCTTTTCTTATTACTCATTTTATGAAATGTGTTTAGATCGTCGATAGGATCGCGTAGAACCAAAAATATTTGAATTCCGTCACCTTTGAGAAAATCCGGGTAAGTTGCTTTTCCCCCATTTTATGCTAGAAATGCTACTCCATGTTTATTTGATGAGATGAATGCTATTTATTGCATCTTGGGTGGATTTGAGAATGATTTACATTTTGTTCATTTTTGTGAAAATTTGGTATTTGAATCATCCTTGATTGAGGTTTTCTAGATGATGTTCTAGGAGTTCTTTTAGCTTCCAAATGGTGTGGGAACTTTAGTTTATGTATTGGTAGTGTTAGTCTTGAGTTTGGCTTGCAATGGTGAAGATTTGGGTAAGAAAATGGAAGAACCCAGTTGGTTCTTGCCGTTTTCCGGCAACCTGGGTGCGTGGGCGACCGCCCATAGGTGGTTCGGGCGACCGCCCATGAGATCAGTTGATCCGGAGAATTTGAGTAAAAGTGAGTGGCCGACCGCCCACTTTTGGGTTGGGCGACCGCCCATGAAGTCAGTTGGTTTGGGCATCGAGTTTGCGTATTGGGCGACCGCCCAGACTGGCTATGGGCGACCGCCCATACCAGCTGTTCTGAGTATCTTTGTTTTTGAATTGTTTTAAGGTCCAAGCCCGATCTAGGCTCGAAGTATCACCCTAGTTGACTTAAGTTAATGTTGTGGAACACTTCAGTGTTCGAGAATGATCCCCTTGTGATCAATTGTGTTATGGAATTCGATTAAAATGGTTTGGGTTTGTTAGAACATCTTTTTGATGTATTGTTGGATTGATGCACCGTTTTGGTGATTTGTTTGGAACGGTTCCCTACTTTGGAATCATTAGTTGTTTACCGTGCTAGTATTTTATTACTTAGCCTTTATTTGAAAGTCCAGCTGGTATTTGTGCGTGTTTCGGGCGATGCGAAACATTATGATGGCACAGCCAAGTCCATTATGATGTTGACCATTGTTTTGCCCCATTATTCCCCTCCTCCAGATTGGCCTTGGATGTGAGATGATCTAGCCCCTTTGTGAGCATTTTAGCTATTGGTTTTGGGCTTTGACTGTGTGTCACTGTCCCCTTATTATTATTGGTTCCGGTACCGGGGATTTTCTCTTCAGCTTTCATGCTACTATGAAGGTGTTGATTGTTGATTATTGAAGCTGCGCAGCGACCTTTATTTGGTTATATCGGTTGGGAAACCTTGGCTAATATCCTTTGTTACTTGTTTATTTCCGCTGCTATCTGTTGATTGATAAATGTTATGTGCTAAGTGATATTTATTACTGGTTATTGCTTATTGCATCATAGCATGTCATGTAGTTGCATTAGTAACTTATTGAGATTTATCTCACCCCCTTTCTTTTATCTTTGTTTTTCCTTAACTCCCCCAGGAGGAAAGGATTAGACTCGCTGATCACGAGGAGGACGTCGCGAGGGTTGAGCTTTTGGGGCAAGTTGTTATTGGTGGGTTTACATTACATAAATGTGTAACTTTTTTTGGGAATAGTTGTACCAAACTTGACGTCATTAGAATTTGTATATTTTATTATTTTGGGTGTAAGCTTATGGAGCTTACACTAGTTTATAATTTGTTGTTTCAAGTGGGATTTCAAAACTTTGTGCGATCATCTTTTGGTATAAAAGGAAATTTTTATCTTCATTATTTTAGATTTTATTGTTTAAGTCGACGTCCAGCTCGCGTACTCCGGGACCGCGGGGTCGGGGTCGCGATAGTTGGTATCAGAGCTATGGTTTAGCTCTAAGTATAAGTATAGGTGGACTAGTATGACCTAGGAGGGTAGTTGTGTTCGGAGTGAGTAACGGTTGATGTTTTATGCAGATAATTATTCACAATGGCTAGAAGAAGAACGGGTGAAGGTTCTAGTGGGGCTCAGAATCAGAATGATCTTCGGGAAGAGAACCGTGCTATGTTCCAAGGCATGTTTGAGGCGGCCATGAAGGCAATTCATGACCAAGGTCCAAGAGAGGAGCATGTGCCACCTCCACGATACGGGTTGGAACAATTTCTGAAATTAAAACCAAGGGAGTTCGATGGTGAGCCCGATGTGAAGAAGGCCGAACTATGGGTTGAGTCTATGGAGAAAATTTATGAGGTGTTTAGGTGCACTGACGAGGATAGGGTCCGGTTTGCGGCTTATAAGCTTGTGGGTGCCGCCGAGTATTGGTGGAAAGGGGTTAAAGCGAGTTGGGATGACACTCACATAGTGTATGCATGGGAATTGTTTGTGCGGAAGTTCAAAGAGCATTTTATTCCGGTAGTGGATCAGAACCGAAAAGAGATCGAGCTTCTCAACTTGGAGCAAGGTTTGTTGTCTATAGCTCAGTACTCGGCTAAGTTCACAGAATTAGCCCGGTATTGTGACTATCTTGTGAGGACCGAAGAACAGAAAGCTATGAGATTCATTCGAGGTTTGAAGACTTCCATCCGTACTTAGCTTATAGCCCAAAGGATTCAAACTTATCAGGATGCGGTGGACCGAGCCTACTTGATCGAGCAGGATATAGGGGAGCATAAGAAGAAGGTCGAGGTGACTAATACTAGCAAGCAGGGAGGGCAGAGCAAGCCACAATCCCGTTCAGATAACCGAGGTAACTTTGGGGGACAATCTCAGTCCCGAGGGCAACCAATCCCAAGGAACCCGGGCTCTACTGCCGGCAACCAAGGGGGCCATCATAGGAGACTTTGTTCCTATTGCCAAAAGGAAGGCCATTCAGAGGACCGGTGTTGGAAGAAACAGGGCAAGTGTACCAATTGTGGTCAAATGGGGCATTTTGCAAGGGATTGTACTAGAGGCAGGGGTCAACCGACTGGGTTAAGAGCTGGTGCTCCACAGGGTCAGAAAAGGGATGCTACGGGAAAGGCCAAGGTCCAAGGAAAAGTGTTTGCAATGAATCAACAAGAAGCTACCGATGATCCTTCCGTTATTGGAGGTATTGTTTCTGTGTCTAATGTGAGCGCTCGTGCGTTAGTAGATCCAGGATCATCGCATTCTTACATATCTGTGCAATTTGCTTCTTTGCTAAATGCTGCATTTGAGTCTTTACCTTACGTGCTAGAGGTTTCGACCCCTATAGGAGAATGTTTGGTGACCGATAGGGTACTTCGTGCTTGTGATGTGCTTATATGTGGTCGTGTCTTGTGTGCGGACTTGGTAGTCCTTCCAATTCAAGACTTTGATGTTATTTTGGGTATGGATTGGTTGAGCAAGTTTCATGCTTCTGTTGATTGTCGTAAGAAAGTTGTTACTTTTTCTATTCCCTATATGCCTAAATTTGTTTTTGAGGCTATGCCTTTGGGTAGGAATATTCATATCATTTCTTATATGAAAGCTAGGAGATTGTTGCATCATGGTTGTGAGGGGTACTTGGCTAGTGTGCTTGATACTAGGAAAGAATCCCCTAGTTTGGAGAGTGTTCGGGTAGTTAGAGAATTTTCCGATGTTTTCTCTTCCGAATATGATATGCCTCCCGATCGTGAGATAGAATTTTGTATAGACCTTTTGCCGGGTACGGCTCCGATTTCAAAGGCTCCGTATAGGTTGGCTCCCGCAGAGTTGAAGGAATTAAAGGTTCAGTTGCAAGAGTTGCTTGATCGAGGGTTTATCCGCCCTAGTGTTTCCCCGTGGGGAGCACCGGTTTTGTTTGTGCGGAAGAAAGACGGTTCTTTGAGATTGTGCATTGATTACCGAAAGTTGAATCAGGTTACAGTGAAGAACAAGTATCCTCTACCTCACATTGATGATTTATTTGATCAGCTTCAAGGGTCCGTGGTGTTTTCTAAACTTGATTTGAGGAGTGGGTACCATCAGTTGAAGATTCGATCGGGGGATATTCCGAAGACTGCCTTTCGCACTCGTTATGGTCATTACGAGTTCTTGGTTATGCCGTTTGGGTTGACTAACGCGCCGGCCGTATTTATGGATTTGATGAACCGGGTTTTCCATCCTTATCTTGATTCGTTCGTAGTGGTCTTCATCGACGACATTCTTGTCTACTCTAAATCTCGAGAGGAGCACGAGCAACACTTGAGGACAGTTTTATCCATTCTTGCGAGGGAGCAGTTGTTTGCGAAGTTTAGTAAATGCGAATTTTAGCTCGAGAAGGTTTCATTTCTGGGTCACGTTATTTCTAAAGATGGGATTTCTGTGGATCCTTCAAAGATAGAAGCCATAGTAGATTGGAAGAGACCCGAGTCAGTGACCGAGATCAGAAGTTTTCTGGGTTTAGCCGGGTATTACAGAAGGTTTATAGAAGGGTTTTCGAGGATTGCTACTCCGATGACTCAGTTGACCCGGAAGGATGTACCGTTCGTGTGGAGTGAAAAATGTCAAAGTAGCTTTGATGAATTAAATAAGAGATTAACTACGGCTCCTATTCTTGCCTTACCAAATGGCAATGACGATTTAGTAATTTACAGTGATGCTTCGAAAGAGGGTTTGGGTTGTGTTTTGATGCAGAATGGGAAAGTAATTGCGTATGCTTCGAGGAAGTTGACCCCTAGTGAACAGAATTACCCTACTCATGATATGGAGTTGGCGGCGATAGTCTTTGCGTTGCATAAGTGGAAGCATTACCTATATGGAGCGAAGCTTGAGATTTTTACCGATCACAAGAGTTTGAAATACCTCTTCTCTCAAAAGGAATTGAATAACCGTCAGCGTAGGTGGATGGAGCTTTTAAAGGATTATGATTGCACCATTTCGTACCATCCGGGCAAAGAAAATGTAGTAGCTGATGCGATCAGTCGAAAGTCTTATGTGGCATCAATGATGATTCGTGAATGGAAATTGCTAGAGGATGCTGGAGATTGGCGTCCCCAAGAGTCGAAGCGTGGAGTAATTTTTGCGAACCTTAATGTATTTCCCACATTAATTCAACAAATAAAGGATACTCAGAAGGATGACCCAGAGTTGAAGAAGATTATGGATAATGCTCGGGATAGACAGTATGTGGACTTCCAGCTTGACTCCGAGGGAGTGTTGACTTACCGTAACAGATTGTGTGTGCCGAATATCGGTGGGATTAAACAGCGAGTTCTTGATGAGGGTCACAAATCCAGGTATACCATTCATCCCGGGAGTACCAAGATGTATCAGGATTTAAAACAACAATTTTGGTGGATTAACATGAAGAGGGAAATTGCAGATTATGTATCGAAGTGTTTGACCTGTCAACAAGTTAAAGCAGAGCATCAGAGACCCGCAGGTCTACTTCAGCCTCTTGAGATACCCGAGTGGAAGTGGGAACACATTACTATGGATTTTGTAACTGGACTACCCAGGACTCGAAAGAGGTTCAATGAAGTTTGGGTGATCGTGGACAGGTTGACTAAATCTTCTCATTTCTTACCCGTTGACATTTCCTATTCGATGGAGAAACTTGCGAATTTGTATATTCATGAGATCGTCAGATTACATGGTGTTCCAGTTAGTATTGTGTCAGACAGAGATCCCAGGTTTACATCCCGATTTTGGCAAGCGTTCCAGAAGGCTTTGGGTACCGATTTGAGGTTTAGCACCACGTTTCATCCTCAGACCGACGGTCAGTCTGAGAGAACCATTCAGATTCTCGTGGATATGTTACGAGCTTGCACAGTTGACTTTCCAGATTCGTGGGATACACATCTACCGCTTGCAGAGTGTAACGACCCCAAAACCCGTCCCTATTTATTTTATATTTTTAGGAATTTTAATTTGAACTTATGTGTGCATTTTATGTGTTAGAAAATATTTTTATGACTTGCATATATTATTTGAGTATACGTGATAGTTAAAGTGTTAGTAGTAATTTTGTTAAAAAGAATAAATGAGTTAGTTGAAACTTTAGGGTTCAAAGTGTAACTTTAAAGTTTGGGGGTTTAGTTGTTAGAAATGAAAGTTGGAGGACTAAAGTGTAAATTGGGTAAGATTTTTATAAAACCAAGTTTATCCCATTTCTCTCTCTGCGTACTAAACACACACACACACACACACTAAATTCCTTTCTCTGTGTTGCAAACGAAGAAGAAAAAGAAAAGGGTAAGTTCATTTCATTTTGATTTTATATCTTTTTAATTACTTATCCGTTTTAAAATCTAATTATATAAAAATGATCAGGGCGTTGAGTAGGTCATTTCTACCCGAACAAAACATATTTCTGCCATACTTTTTCCAGAAATAGGTAAGTTACTAATTCCCCTTAAATAGTAAAATAGTCATATATTTGCTATATGTGTGATATGTGGTGAAATTATTGTGAAAAGTATTTATTTGTGATACTTGTTTATTTGGGACAATGGAGTATACGTATACTGGAAATATACCTTGGGTTGAATGAAAGTATGCTAATTGAACATGTTTGTGTGCCTGGGTATTGTTAGAATGATAGTAAAGATTATACTCCTACTCGTGGGACGGTAAAATATTAACTTGATTAAATGTTAAATAAGTATATTATAAAAATTATACTATTATTCGTGGGACGGGGAAATGAATGAAAGTATCATAAATGAGTATATTAGTATATTAGAAAAATTATACTTATACTTGTGAAACGGTGAAACGAAAGGAGTGCAATTTTGGTACATTTGGAGGTTTGGGCGGTTGCACACTTTTTGTGGCGATCGCACACTCTTTCTGGAGCAATTTGGCCTTAATTGAGTGTTTTGGGCGGCCTCACACTATTTTTGGGCGATCGCACACTTTTCCCAGAAAATGGTTCAACCTTCCGCAGGCCATAACTTCTTCATACGGACTCCGATTTAGTCGTGTAAACTATCATTTCGAAGCTCTTCTTGTGTACTACGTGATGAGGTGGTTTATTCAGTTGGGTTATAAATATTATATTACGGAAATCCAGTAGGTGTTTAATAACAAAAAGAGTATTAATGGTCCGTTGTTGTAGAGTTGGTCCTTTGTGATCGAGTTTGGAATAATGTAACCGTTTAGGTTCATTTTGAGTGTGGTACATCTTTATGATGCTTTCGTAGGATTTCTTACTTTGAAATCCCTTGTGTGAGAAATGGATTCGACATACTTGGTTGTTGAGGATCGTGTTCAAGTGTGTGCAAGATTGTTGTTTGATTTAATGTCATTAATAAAGGATTGTGTTGTGGCCTAATGTCAATGTTGTGAAATCTTTTATGAGTAACGTGGTTGCATCTTTTGATGTGTTTGGCTTGGTTTCTTGTGTAGAATCATTGCCCCGGTTGTTGTTGTTTTAGCAAGTATTTATTACTGTGTTCTTTGTTGAAAGTCCAGCTGGTTTTGTGTGTTATCGAGTGGAGGTGGAAAGAATTATAGTGGCACACTAGCCAAGTTCACTATAAGGCTTTTCCACTGGACCTATTTCCCCAGGTTTGGGTGTTATTGAGTGGAGGTGGAAAGCATTAAGGCTTTTCCACTGGACCTATTTCCCCAGTCCAGATTGGCCTTGGATGGGATGAACTCGCTCCCTCGCGTGAGCATTTAGGGGTATGACTTTGTGTCATTTTCTCCCGCTATTGTTGTTGTTGTGATTGTTTGGTTCCGGAACCGGCTTCAGCCATTGTGCTGCTTTGTTGATACTTCTCAGATGGTTATGTTTGATTCGAGAACTTTGGTTATTATGGTTATGGTTTGGTTTTCGGGATCCCGTCTTCAGGTATTTATGCTACTCAACTGGTTTTCTCAAATGGTTTTCTCAGATGGTATTCTCAGATGGTTATGTTATTTCGGTAAACCTTGGCTTGGTATTCTCGTAGGAGTGTTTACTCCTACACTATGTGTTGAATGAAGAGTTGGTCGTTATTTCCAACCGGTATGGGACGGTTGGCGATAGGGAGCCTCTCATGTTATGTGCTATATGCTATATGATTATTTGTTGATATTGTTTCTTTATGATTATCATATCAGCATGTAACGTAGTTGCATTTTAGTAACTTACTGAGATTCATTCTCACCCCTTATTTGTTTACTGTTTTAGATAAAGGCGAGTCCAGTGGCTAGGACTTTGGCGGGAGGACGTTGAAAGTGGTAAGAGTTGGGATTTGTTTTGGTCAAGGTTACATTACATAGATATATAACCTTTTGGGTAGAATTTTCGTGACTTCTTCATTTTGTACCACCTATATTTTGGATAATGTTAGTGTGTGTACATTTGTATAAAGGTTTGTTTGAAATTCAGTGGAAGCCTTTGAACTTCAGGTGTTGGTTTTGTTAAGTTTTATGAAAGTATATTTCGAAAAATTTTCAAAAGTGTTTTATAACGTCTTCCATTCGTGTCCCGAGCGTGGGGCCAAGTAGGACCACGGGTCTGGGGCACGACAGTTGGTATCAGAGCTAGGTTGTAGATGGTCTAGAATGACTAAATGACCTTGGAGGGTAGAAGAGTATAGAGTGAGTAACGTTGAGTGTTCTATGCAGGTATTCATTCAAAATGGTTGGGACAGAAGGAGATAATTCTGGGCCATCAGGGCAAGATAAGGCAAGAGAAGAGACTCGAATAATGTTCCAAGACATGTTTGAGGCTGCAATGAAAACTTTAAATGATCAGAGGCAAGGAGGAGAACAAGTACCTCCTAGGTATGGGTTAGAACAGTTCCTGAAGATGAAACCAATGGGTTATGAAGGAGAACCAGAAGTAACAAAAGTTGAAAGGTGGATTGAATCAATGGAAAAGATCTTTGATGCTATGAGATGTTCTGAGGAAGAACAAGTCCGGTTTGCTACTTATAAGCTGAATGGAGCTGCCGAGCATTGGTGGAAGGCTTTGAAAACTAAATGGGATGAGACTCATGTACCCTATACTTGGGAGAATTTTCTGGGAAAGTTTAAAGAACACTTCATTCCCCGGGTAGATCAAGACAGAAAGAAAATGGAGTTTCTTAACTTGGAGCAAAGTTCTATGTCAGCGGCTCAGTATTCAGATAAATTTTCAGAGTTGTCCAGGTATTGTACTCATTTAGTGGCAACTGAGGAGAGAAAGGCTACGAGGTTTGTGAAGGGATTGAGAACTGCGATTAGAACTCAACTAGTATCCCACAAGTTGCAAGATTTTCAAGATGCAGTTGATCGAGCCTACCAAGTGGAGCATGATATTGAAGAACACAAGAAGAAAATGGAGTTGTTAAGTGCAGGGAGGCAAGGTATGCAACAACAACAACGTGATGATAATAGAGGGAATCAAGGTGGATCTTCACAATCAAAAGGGTCTTCTCAAAGACAGTCAGATAATAGAAATCAGGGTAACCCTTCAGGGAGTCAAAATAAGAAGGTTTGTAACCATTGTAAAAAAGAAGGGCATTCTGAAGAGAAATGTTGGAAGAAACAAGGTAGATGTATGAATTGCGGTTAGTTGGGTCATTTTCAGAGGAAGTGTCCCAGGTTTAAAAATCAGTCTTCGGGAAGTGTAGTTGGGTCTTCTCAGGGCCAGAAGAGGGATTCTTCAGGAAAGCCTAAGGTGCAGGGTCGTGTCTTTGCCATTACTCAACAATAGGCTTCAGATTCCTCTAATGTGATAGGAGGTATTATTTCTGTGTCTGGTTTGAGAGCACGTATACTTATAGACCTTGGTTCATCGCATTCTTATGTGTCTGTGCATTTTGATTCTTGATTACATGTGTCTCCTGAGTCTCTACCTTATGTGTTAGAGGTGTTCGTCCCTATGGGGAAGTGTTTGGCAACTGATAGAGTGTTGCGCACTTGTGATGTGCAAATTTGTGAGCATGTTTTACTTGCTGGTTTAGTGATGTTGCCATCGCAAGATTTTGACGTTATTGTGGTGGAGTTTTATATGCTAGTGTACTTTAATTAAGCATGGTAGATATATGTGTCTAGCATTCATGCTATTTATGCATTAAAGTTTGAATTATTTTTTTATCACAAGATTATGCCTGGTATTTGGTTTATGGGGTTGGCAGCAGAGTGTCTATAGCTAAACTAGAGAATGTATTCTTTCTTTGTGGGATCTCAGATATATTTTCTATTGAGTAGTACATGATTGATGAAAACCTTGGGTTATCTTGAGTTGTTACGGTATAATGCTATAGTGTTGATATCTAGTGCAATGTATCCATAACATCGGTTGAGTTAAAGGAGTAGAAGATTCAACTTGAGATATTTCTTGACAAGGAATTCATTATTTTTCATATATCTACATGGGATGCATCAGTAGTGTTTATTATAAAAAGGTATGGTAACGATGTGTGCTTTGAGAAGATTGATTCCTTATGAACAAAATCATCCTACCCATAATTTGAGATTTATTGCGATTAAACATCCATTTCATCAGCAAATGACTTTGATGGAGCTATATTTGAAGTGTTTTCTGTCCATAAAGTTGAAGTATTGATTTTTTTTTCAAAGAGAGTTATACATGAGATAATGCAGATTGAGTACCATGGTATATCCTCCGGGAAAGGTAATGTGTTAGAGGAATTAACAATTTGGAGTCTTTGTGAGTTGAGACATGGTGTGATTTTGCGATTGCGGAAGCTTTAAGTTTCTACTCTATTGAATGATTTCAACTATAGAAAATTACTAGTGGAATGAATGATGATAGACAACACGATTTTGTTCGTTGCTAGTGATGGAACTTTAACTTTTGTAGCAGAATATGTAGTCGCCACTTAGTGGAACCAACATGCATAACGGAATTCAACTACAGATATTTGAAGAGTTGCATTTGATTTGTTTGACATGAGAAATTCTAAGCATTCAACTAAGTCCTTGAGTTGTGAATAATTTGGAAGTAAATTATCAGTGATCAGTTGGTTTGTGACAAGCCTTTGAGATTTCTGAGTGGATATGAATCTATTGCGAAAGGTTTCATTGAAGGAGTTACACTGAATAGATGAGACCAATGATGTTGATTGATAGCGGATTGGTTACCAAGTTTTCTCACCTTACCTATTTAGAGGATATAAATGTTAATTCCAGTTGTTACTTAATTGTTCAGAAGATAGTTCGATTTCATGGGATGTCTACGAGCATGGTATTAGATATGGGTTCCTTATTTACATCTTGATTTTCGTAAGTTACCCTAAAATTCGGGACGAATTTTCTTTAAGGGGGAGTGATTGTAACGACCCCAAAACCCGTCCCTATTTATTTTATATTTTTGGGAATTTTAATTTGAACTTATGTGTGCATTTTATGTGTTAGAAAATATTTTTATGACTTGCATATATTATTTGAGTATACGTGATAGTTAAAGTGTTAGTAGTAATTTTGTTAAAAAGAATAAATGAGTTAGTTGAAACTTTAGGGTTCAAAGTGTAACTTTAAAGTTTGGGGGTTTAGTTGTTAGAAATGAAAGTTGGAGGACTAAAGTGTAAATTGGGTAAGATTTTTATAAAACCAAGTTTATCCCATTTCTCTCTCTGCGTACTAAACACACACACACACACACACTAAATTCCTTTCTCTGTGTTGCAAACGAAGAAGAAAAAGAAAAGGGTAAGTTCATTTCATTTTGATTTTATATCTTTTTAATTACTTATCCGTTTTAAAATCTAATTATATAAAAATGATCAGGGCGTTGAGTAGGTCATTTCTACCCGAACAAAACATATTTCTGCCATACTTTTTCCAGAAATAGGTAAGTTACTAATTCCCCTTAAATAGTAAAATAGTCATATATTTGCTATATGTGTGATATGTGGTGAAATTATTGTGAAAAGTATTTATTTGTGATACTTGTTTATTTGGGACAATGGAGTATACGTATACTGGAAATATACCTTGGGTTGAATGAAAGTATGCTAATTGAACATGTTTGTGTGCCTTGGTATTGTTAGAATGATAGTAAAGATTATACTCCTACTCGTGGGACGGTAAAATATTAACTTGATTAAATGTTAAATAAGTATATTATAAAAATTATACTATTATTCGTGGGACGGGGAAATGAATGAAAGTATCATAAATGAGTATATTAGTATATTAGAAAAATTATACTTATACTTGTGAAACGGTGAAACGAAAGGAGTGCAATTTTGGTACATTTGGAAGTTTGGGCGGTTGCACACTTTTTGTGGCGATCGCACACTCTTTCTGGAGCAATTTGGCCTTAATTGAGTGTTTTGGGCGGCCTCACACTATTTTTGGGCGATCGCACACTTTTCCCAGAAAATGGTTCAACCTTCCGCAGGCCATAACTTCTTCATACGGACTCCGATTTAGTCGTGTAAACTATCATTTCAAAGCTCTTCTTGTGTAATACGTGATGAGGTGATTTATTTAGTTGGGTTCTAAATATTATATTATGTAAATCCAGTAGGTGTTTAATAACAAAAAGAGTATTAATGGTCCGTTGTTTTAGAGTTGGTCCTTTGTGATCGAGTTTGGAATAATGTAACCGTTTAGGTTCACTTTGAGTGTGGTACATCTTTATGATGCTTTCGTAGGATTTCTTACTTTGGAATCCCTTGTGTGAGAAATGGATTCGACATACTTGGTTGTTGAGGATCGTGTTCAAGTGTGTGCAAGATTGTTGTTTGACTTAATGTCATTAATAAAGGATTGTGTTGTGGCCTAATGTCAATGTTGTGAACTCTTTTATGAGTAACGTGGGTGCATCTTTTGATGTGTTTGGCTTGGTTTCTTGTGTAGAATCATTGCCCCGGTTGTTGTTGTTTTAGCAAGTATTTATTACTGTGCTCTTTGTTGAAAGTCCAGCTGGTTTTGTGTGTTATCGAGTGGAGGTGGAAAGAATTATAGTGGCACACTAGCCAAGTTCACTATAAGGCTTTTCCACTGGACCTATTTCCCCAGGTTTGGGTGTTATTGAGTGGAGGTGGAAAGCATTAAGGCTTTTCCACTGGACCTATTTCCCCAGTCCAGATTGGCCTTGGATGGGATGAACTCGCTCCCTCGCGTGAGCATTTAGGGGTATGACTTTGTGTCATTTTCTCCCGCTATTGTTGTTGTTGTGATTGTTTGGTTCCGGAACCGGCTTCAGCCATTGTGCTGCTTTGTTGATACTTCTCAGATGGTTATGTTTGATTCGAGAACTTTGGTTATTATGGTTATGGTTTGGTTTTCGGGATCCCGGCTTCAGCTATTTATGCTACTCAACTGGTTTTCTCAACTGGTTTTCTCAGATGGTATTCTCAGATGGTTATGTTATTTCGGTAAACCTTGGCTTGGTATTCTCGTAGGAGTGTTTACTCCTACACTATGTATTGAATGATGAGTTGGTCGTTATTTCCAACCGGTATGGGACGGTTGGCGATAGGGAGCCTCTCATGTTATGTGCTATATACTATATGATTATTTGTTGATATTGTTTCTTTATGATTATCATATCAGCATGTAACGTAGTTGCATTTTAGTAACTTACTGAGATTCATTCTCACCCCTTATTTGTTTACTGTTTTAGATAAAGGCGAGTCCAGGGGCTAGGACTTTGGCGGGAGGACGTTGAAAGTGGTAAGAGTTGGGATTTGTTTTGGTCAAGGTTACATTACATAGATGTATAACCTTTTGGGTAGAATTTCCATGACTTCATCATTTTGTACCACCTATATTTTGGATATTGTTGGTGTGTGTACATTTGTATAAAGGTTTGTTTGAAAGTCAGTGGAAGCCTTTGAACTTCAGGTGTTGGTTTTGTTAAGTTTTATGAAAGTATATTTCGAAAAATTTTCAAAAGTGTTTTATAACGTCTTCCATTCGTGTCCCGAGCGTGGGGCCAAGTAGGACCAGGGGTCTGGGGCGCGACACAGAGTTCGCCTACAATAATAGTTATCAGTCAAGTATACAGATGGCACCGTATGAGGTTTTGTATGGGAGGAAATGTCGGTCACCTATTTGTTGGGACGAGGTTGGGGAAGCAAAACTTTGGGGTGTTGACATGGTTCAGGACTCGGTGGAAAAGGTTAAAATTATTCGAGATCGATTGAAGACAGCCCAGAGTCGACAGAAGAGCTACGCCGACCACCGAAGACGTGATCTTATTTTCAGACCGGAGACTTCGTGTTCTTAAAGGTATCTCCGAAAGTGGGCATCCGAAGGTTCGGGAAGAAGGGTAAATTGGCTCCGAGGTTTGTTGGACCGTTTGAGATTTTGGGGAAAATGGGACTTCTAGCATACCGTCTTGCGTTACCATCTTCTTTGGACCGGTTACATAATGTTTTTCACGTTTCTATGCTTCGAAAGTATGTTCATGATCCTTCTCACGTGTTACCGAGGGTACCGGAGGATATAGAGCCTGATATGACCTACGAGGAACAACCGGATCGGATTCTCGATGCCAAAGTCCAAGAGTTGAGGAACAAAAGCATTCCGTTGGTTAGAGTTCTTTGGAGGAATCACAATGTTGAGGAATCGACTTGAGAGCTTCGAGAGGAGATGGAGCGGAAATATCCGTGGCTTTTTAATTCGGGTAAGTCTCGTTAAAATTCCGGTCGAATTTTCTTTAAGGGGGAGTGAATGTCATGACCCGAAAACCCGTCTCTATTTTCTAATAATAATATTTAATTATTTAGTTATGACTTAATTACTTATTTGAATTATTATTTAATTAATAATTTATGTGTGCATTTTATGTGTTATAATGATTTATGCCTAGCATTTTTATTTGGGCCAATTGTGCTAGTGTAGAATTATTTGGTCTTAATTGTTAGTAAGAAGGATTAGAGTTTGTGTAGTTAGTGGGGAGGGGGTCTAAGTGTAAGTTTTTGAAATAATCATCTCCCTACTCCCTCTCTTCTCCCTCACCCTCTCCCTCATTTCATTTCCCAGCATTTTCTCTCTCTCTCTCCAAGAAAGGTAAGTTTTTCTTCTCTCCCTTCTCTCTTCATATTCATCCTCTTCCTCTCATCTTTTCTTATTACTCATTTTATGAAATGTGTTTAGATCGTCGATAGGATCGCGTAGAACCAAAAATATTTGAATTCCGTCACCTTTGAGAAAATCCGGGTAAGTTGCTTTTCCCCCATTTTATGCTAGAAATGCTACTCCATGTTTATTTGATGAGATGAATGCTATTTATTGCATCTTGGGTGGATTTGAGAATGATTTACATTTTGTTCATTTTTGTGAAAATTTGGTATTTGAATCATCTTTGATTGAGGTTTTCTAGATGATGTTCTAGGAGTTCTTTTAGCTTCCAAATGGTGTGGGAACTTTAGTTTATGTATTGGTAGTGTTAGTCTTGAGTTTGGCTTGCAATGGTGAAGATTTGGGTAAGAAAATGGAAGAACCCAGTTGGTTCTTGTCGTTTTCCGGCAACCTGGGTGCGTGGGCGACCGCCCATGGGTGGTTCGGGCGACCGCCAATGAGATCAGTTAATCTGGAGAATTTGAGTAAAAGTGAGTGGACGACCGCCCATTTTGGGTTGGGCGACTGCCCATGAAGTCAGTTGGTTTGGGCATCGAGTTTGGGTATTGGGCGACCGCCCAGACTGGCTATGGGCCACCACCCATACCAGCTGTTCTGAGTATCTTTGTTTTTGAATTGTTTTAAGGTCCAAGCCCGATCTAGGCTCGAAGTATCACCCTATTTGACTTAAGTTAATGTTGTGGAACACTTCAGTGTTCGAGAATGATCCCCTTGTGATCAATTGTGTTATGGAATTCGATTAAAAATGGTTTGGGTTTGTTAGAACATCTTTTTGATGTATTGTTGGATTGATGCACCGTTTTTGTGATTTGTTTGGAACGGTTCCCTACTTTGGAATCATTAGTTGTTTACCGTGCTAGTATTTTATTACTTAGCCTTTACTTGAAAGTCCAGCTGGTATTTGTGCGTGTTTCGGGCGATGCGAAACATTATGATGGCACAGCCAAGTCCATTATGATGTTGACCATTGTTTTGCCCCATTATTCCCCTCCTCCAGATTGGCCTTGGATGTGAGATGAGCTAGCCCCTTTGTGAGCATTTTAGCTATTGGTTTTGGGCTTTGACTGTGTGTCAATGTCCCCTTATTATTATTGGTTCCGGTATCGGGGATTTTCTCTTCAGCTTTCATGCTACTATGAAGGTGTTGATTGTTGATTATTGAAGCTGCGCAGCGACCTTTATTTGGTTATATCTGTTGGGAAACCTTGGCTAATATCCTTTGTTACTTGTTTATTTCCGCTGCTATCTGTTGATTGATAAATGTTATGTGCTAAGTGATATTTATTACTGGTTATTGCTTATTGCATTATAGCATGTCATGTAGTTGCATTAGTAACTTATTAAGATTTATCTCACCCCCTTTCTTTTATCTTTGTTTTTCCTTAACTCCCCCAGGAGGAAAGGATTAGACTCGCTGATCACGAGGAGGACGTCGCGAGGGTTGAGCTTTTGGGGCAAGTTGTTATTGGTGGGTTTACATTACATAAATGTGTAACCTTTTTTGGGAATAGTTGTACCAAACTTGACGTCATTAGAATTTGTATATTTTATTATTTTGGGTGTAAGCTTATGGAGCTTACACTAGTTTATAATTTGTTGTTTTAAGTGGGATTTCAAAACTTTGTGTGATCATCTTTTGGTATAAAAGGAAATTTTTATCTTCATTATTTTAGAGTTTATTGTTTAAGTCGACGTCCAGCTCGCGTACTCCGGGCCCGCGGGGTCGGGGTCGCGACATATCAGTTGTGTAGGTGCACATGTTCGGTATCCAGATCCAGTGCTTGACGTATCGGGCATAAGTAGACACCATCATTTGATCGGCACTGGGTACTTATTGAAGGATGTCCGGCGTCTATTTTCTTCCTGTATAGGTGGCATGACAGATGCCCAGCGTGCTTCTGCGTATATCCTGCACCTCTTGGGTTGCACGATGTTCGTTGACAAGAGTCAGGATAAGGTGCCGGCAGCCTACCTTCCCCTGTGCATGGATCTTAGGAGACTCCCCACTCTCTCATGGGGATCAGCTACATTGGCGTACTTATACCGAGAGTTGGGGAAGGCGTCCAGATCCGGATGCAAGCAGATGGGTGGTTGTGCGACATTGCTAGAGGTCCATCTTACTCTATTCACTTTCTTTTCACTCTGTCAGCTCCCCCCCAATGTAATTACATGTTGCATTTGATTAGTATTTAATACTTATTTACATACATCTCAGGGCTGGATATACGAGTACTTTCCGGATTTCCGGCGAGTTACTGACCCGCACTGGCACCAGGGGCATCCGAGAGCCCGTAGATGGTCATGTACTGATACAGCTAGGAGGGGATTAGAGCATCTAGTGCAGTATCGCCGCACTCTTGACACGATGCATGTTGAGAGGGTGAGTTATTCATATTAAAACTGTTTCAAATTGTTACACTCCCTCCGTTATTATGTACACTTTGACTAACAAAGTCTACTCACAGGTTATTTGGACTCCTTATGGTATCGGAGCGGAGGCGATTCTGCCGGTTTCATACTTTATGGGGGTTCTACGCTTTTGTGACATCACTGAGGCGTACATGCCTGATCGTGTTACTAGGCAGTTCGGGCACCAGCAGAGGATCCCCAGACATCCCCCCGTGGCTCCCATGATATGCATTTTGTCAAAGGGTCAGAAGGGGTACCAGAAGGACTATGGTGACCAAGATTATGTTTGGAACTTGTGGGTGGAGCACGGCATGGAGGAGTTCAGGGCCGTTCCCCGTTGGGGGCCACTAGTGACTACATCTTCTCTCGTGACTGATGATTATATGGAGTGGTTTCTGGCTAGGAGTCATGTTCAGATATCTAATCCGATACACGATCCCCCCGTTGACATTCCACCTCCACCACCGCCCCCACTTGATGTTCCACCGCAGCCTGGGGTTACAGAGGTTGCAGAGGCACGAGATATCATACTTCCATTTTTGACTGATGCCAGGCTCCCCGAGGACGTCATAGCTGGTCTTAGACGGGCGCACGAGATTTTAGGAGGTCGCATTTAGGAGATAGGATTTATGTATTACTGATTATGGAGTATTGTATTACTGATTATAGAGTTTTGTATTACTTGGATTTATTTGGATTATGTATTACTGATTACTTGGGTCATAATCCTTAAAACCCTGAAAAATGTCACAAATTTCTAACTCGATTTACATTTGGAATTTGAGTAAAGTCATACTAATGAACAACACTTTAAATGTCATTTAGAACCTAGAAAAAAAATTAAAAAAAAATAAATAGGTACCCGTATACCATTTTCACAACATCGGGTCATATTCCTTAAAACCCTAACAAATGGCACAAATGGCACAAATTTCTAACTCAATTTCCATTGGGATTTTAAGGAAAGTCATACTAATGAAAAACACTTTAAATGTCATTTAGAATGTAGAAAAAAATTTAAAAAAAAATAAACTAGGTAGTTGTATACCATTTTCACAACATCTGGTTTAGGGTCTAGACATCGCGTGTATAAACACACGAGATGCTCGTTACATCTCGTGTAGCCAAACACGACATATGTCGTTCGATCGCGTGTTATCTTACACGGGACGTTTAAATTACATTTAAACCCTTCAAACGACGACCTGCATTATATTTAACGTTAAAACCCTACTAAAACACACCCATTCTGAACAGAAACCCCCATTATTATTCAAAAAATCAATCTCTAAGTTCATAGCATGGATTCCTCACAAATATCTCCCCAACATTCTCCAAGTTCCAATGATCATAGCATGGATTCCTCACAAAATCCCTCAACAAGTTCTTATGAGCGTATTGACCTTGATATGATAGAATTTGTGCATGATGAAGAAGAAGGAATCTCACCAAATTCTCCTCCACATCAACATTCTCCAAGTTTCAATGATCCAAGCTTCTATGAAGTAAGTTCTTAATGTTTTGTTTTGTTTTGTATTGTGATCAAAATCAAAATTAAAATCCCATCTTGAATTAATAATCCCATCTTGAACTAAAAATCCCATCTTGAATTAAAAATCCAATCTTGACCTACACATGAGGTTTAGTTATACAATCTTCAAATACACATGAGAAAATTGGATATTTAGAACTGATGGTAACTTACATCTCGTGTAATCACACACGAGATTAATGTCGTGTAGGTATACACGAAATATACTTGATGTTTGAAACTGATGGTGCTGTGATTTGCAGGGTCCATTTCCGGATATCAGTGATGAATTCACGACATCAGAATTATTTCCAGATAGGGATGCACTTCTTGCACATGTACGAGAAATCGCGAGGCGTCGAAATATACACCTTATTATAGACTACTCGAAGAGGAGAAGTGGAAATAAACTAGCTTATGCGATGATAATATGTCATTTTGGTGGACATCACAGGCCCGAAAGATCAAAGAACATTAGGAAGAGTAGTAGCAAGAAGAAAGAGTGAACTTTTAAACTACATGCCAAAGAAAGGAGGGATGATGGGTTATGGGGATATGTTGTAAGGAACGGTGTACATAATCATTGGTTTCCTTTGTATCCGGAAGGTTTTTCTCTCGGGAAATTGACACGTGGAGAATATGACGCTGTGTGTAGCGCAAGTGAATGTTCATTGCGTCCAAATGACATAGTAGCAATGTTAAAGATGTACGATGAGAAGAACGTGAGCACTCCGATGCACGTCCGCAATGCCATCACAAAATATAGAGAAGAAGAACGAAAAGGGAGGACCTCGCTACAACAATTCCTTAAGTTACTCGACGATCATGAATATATATACTACACGAGGGAAGACGCTGAGAGTGGCATGATCAGCGACATATTCTTCTCTCACCCAGTATCAATAAAGTTGCTAAAATGTTTTCCATATGTTGTACAAGGTGACTGCACTTACAACACCAATTGCTATGGACTGTACTTCTTGCAGTTTGTAGGATTTACTTCCACCGGGAATAATTTCACAATAGCGTATGCGTTCCTCAAGTATCAGAGTGCGGATGATTACATATGGGCATTGGATAATTTGCACAGTCTGTTTACACCTCCCCGGTTGCCAACAGTTTTTGTCACTGCTCGTGAATTGGGTTTCATCAGCGCTCTCCGTGCAGTTTTTCCCGACACCGCACACTTCTTGTGTCGGAGGCATATCGAAGTCAATGTGAGAAAGCATGGATTGAGTCATACAGGTAGCGAGGATTTGGCAGAATCATTCATGAGGAGTTTCAATTATGCAATCTCAGCCCCTACCTCCGGCGAATGGGACGAACGTTGGCAAGGGCTTTGTGACCGTTTCATATCTTATCCTCTATTATTGGATTACCTCCGCGATACATGGATTACTCCATACTCTCAGAATATTTTGTCTATGCACACGGATGTGTTACCACACTTCGGGACCCATACCACAAACAGGACTGAGGGTGAGCATAACAGGTTGAAGAAGGCATTGGGGAGTGCTTCTTCTACTTTTGACACGATCTTAAAAAAGGCTCATAAGATCTTGGATATCCAACTAAAAAATATCAAACAGAGTATGAATAGATCAAAGACCGGAATTCCAATTGATTTGAGGAACCGCAATCTGTATCACAACATATTGACTAAAGTGTCAACGGAAGCCTTGCGCAATATCAGACAAGAGCGGGCTCGTATTCAGAAAATCATTAAAAACCAGCGGGGTCGTAATGGGGGGTAATGTCATCACTGAGGCTGCCTGCGGGTGTTACTACAGGCGAACACATGAACTTCCATGTAGTCACGAGATTGCACGGATAGAGGACTGTGGGGGACGGATTGAGTTGTCCTCGATTCATGATTTTTGGAAGAAGTTGGACATTGAAGTAGACAACCCTCCATCTGAGCCTTCAATAAATAAAGACAATTTTCAAGCTATGTTGAATAAAGTTGAGCAAGCACCTGAACCGGTAAGGAGAAAGTTATTCAAAACGATGGAAAAAGGGCTTAATCACCATACGAGAGATGCTTACGAGCCAGATCATATTTCAAAGGCGAATAAACCCCGGACCGGAAGTTCCAGAGAACCGTCAGATTGGGAGCATACTAACAAATTTTTTCGAGTCCCCGCTACACCATCCTCGACTAGCAAAGGGTATAGATCTTCATTCATTTGTGGCTCACACTGTTGATTACGTTCTTGATATGATTTTGTTAATATTGTTGTTGATTATGTGGTTTAAGTCATGTGTCTGCTCTTTATAACCCAGTACAGATTTGATTTTTATGTTGATAGTATGAATGCTTCTCACTCTTTTCTTTGCCATATTTCAGGTCTAGATCTGCATTCATTGCATCAACCCAAGCTAGTTAGGAGTCCACGCAAAAACGGAAATCATCTTCAGAACCCACAACATCTACCCCTCCTTGTACTCCTACGTCTCATCCACCACTAGCTGCTTCCGGTCGTGGGAGAGGACGGGGTCGAGGGCGAGGTCGAGGACGAGGACGGGATCAGGGTCAGGGTCGTGGAGAGGGATATGGACAGCCTAATCACACTAGTATATACAGCTCTCCGTATATGACGTCTTTTCCGCCTTTCATTATCCCATTTATTGGAGGCATCACAGATGTGGCATCTGATGGACATTGTGGCTATAAAGCCGTAGCATCACAGATATACGGAGATGAGGAGATGTGGGCTCGAGTGCGCACAGAATGTTACAATGAGGTGCATGCTCGCCAAGACCTTTATCGAATAGTTCTGACTTGGATAGATATAAAAGAACTCTTACGTAGGATTGCTATTTATGTCCGGCTGACGCCGGACAATACTTATTGGATGGACCTCCCAGATCTTGGACACATCATTGCCACGAGGTATAATGTGGCGTTCATTTCATACTCGGCTAGCGGTGGCAACTTATGCCTTCCAGTGACTGTACCAGCAGGAGTAGGACCACCGATAAACACAGTTGTGTTGGGACAAGTAACAAACCTTTTTATATTGGTATGATAATTTAATTCGTTAAATTTAACAATATTACTTAAATTCGTTATACTTAACTGTCTCATCTATATTAGTTATATTTAATTGTGTTACTTAAATTCGTTGTATTTAACTGTTATTACTTTTGCAGTTGCACATGTCAGGCAATGATTACCCAATACCACCACCACCGAACACTTGGAGGGAAAACTGTGATCCAAGCGCAAGTCAACTGATCCTCCAATACCGAGATAGGATAGCAGCATTCAATGAACTCTATGATCAGGATAACGATACAAGAAGAGAAAGATTACGTAGGGGATAGTATATGTGTAATGGTTTTTGAATTATCAAGTTTGTATGAATTATCAAATTTGGCGATAGTATATGTGTAATGGTCTATTGGTCCCTCCCACTGCTTTGTGGAGATGTGCTATCATTTTAACAATCAAATTTCAGTTCTACTTCTGTTTCTTGTTGCTGTTGCTGTTGCTGTTGTGAAAATGCAGGTTCAGACACTATGTCGTGTACCTGTACACGAGATTGCTTCTATAATTTCGTGTGTATGTACACGAGATATCTCGTGTGCAAACACGATTCATCACGTGTAAAGTTACACAAGATTATAGAGGCAATCTCGTGTATACGTACACGAGACGGGCAAGGGCAGATTTGAAATATTTCGTTCCCTGTATATAATATTCCCTGTATTTAGTATTTGCCCCTAAAACTTAATATCTCACCGCCTCTCTTATTCTTGTTCATTTTGTTTCTATTTTCTAATTTCTTTCACTCATCATCTCACAGCTCTCTTCTCTCCCCTCCACATTCTCCACTCCAGTACGCATAAAAGAAAGGCCGCCGCCATCGACTAACCCAACGGCTCCACCATCCACGGCTCCGACCACCACAACTGCATCTCTTTCTCCTCCGGTCATCTCTGCCCAACTCCGACCAGCCGCTCAACCGATCTCCGTGTCGCTGAAGCCGCCTAGAGAGCGCCTCTCCCGCCTAATTCGCCGCGCCGCCTGGACCGACTTGCGTCGCCTAGCGCCGCCTTGCCCGCCTACCGTCGAATTGCAGCGATTTGAAGAAAATCGCGGCGGAGGACCACCGCCCAGCGCCTAGGCGACCGCCTAGGCCGATTTTTAGAACACTGTGTGCTAGATAAGAATTCGAAAAAGAGAAAAAAAAAAAAAAAAAAAAAAAACCACCCCGAAACCCTCCCTATTCCTACCCCCACTTCTTTCCCCCTCTACCCTCTCGCACATTACCCTCTCTCTCTCTCATGAATTCAGTCGGCGCTCAAACCCTAAGAATTCAAAGCATCAATTCAATTTCATCTTGTTCATCGCAGATTGAGTTCATCTTGTTCTCTTTGCTCATACAGAAAGAGGTACGCCATCTCCTATCACTGACCGTTTCTTGTTATGAATTAGGGTTCAATTTAGGGGTTACCGTTGGAAATAAATTGGAATTGTTGTTTCTGTTAAAGTGTTGTCGTTTTGCTTTTCTTGTACGGTGTCGTTTTGGGCTTGTTGCAGTAATAAGTGAGACGGTGTCGTTTTTTAGTAGTGGGTCGGATAGTGTTAATCCGGGTTTATTCGTGTCGGGTTAGAATTGTATTGAAAAGGGGGAAAAGTTGTTGTAATGGGATTATGAATGAAATCAACAATCTGTTCTTCGCCAATTTCTCTCTGATTCTCATCTTGTTTTTCTCTCAATTTCTAAATTCAAATCTCAACTTCTCTTATTTCCTTTCTGTCTATCTGAATCTGTGAGAATTCTCACAGATTATCTTCATTTCTGATTTCAAATTAGTAAGATCGTAACAACTGGTATCAGAGCCTTCTCGATCGAGAAGGTTCCTGTCGCCATGGTTGAAACTCGTTATGATGCATTGGAGAAAAGTTAAAAAATATGTGATGAAGGGATTAAGGACTTGGTTTTAGGCCATAATAGGTTGGAAGAGACATTAGTTATCAATAAGGATGAGCTGAAAATGGAAATGGAAGGAGTTCGATTGGCGGTTAAGGAGGACATTGACGGAGTACGCGACGTGGTTAGTAAGGACATGGAGGCACTCCGATGTTTGATTTCAAAGTGGATCTCGGGAAGCAGTGGTAAGGAGAAGGTGTATGAGGAGGGATAGGGATCTAAATATGCAGGTGGAGGTAATGGATCTAACTCTATTTTAGGTGCTGCTCCTAATAGAGTTAAACCTAATAATGATTGCCAACAAGGGGAAAAGGAGCATACAATGGATAATGCTGAAGGTTTTTTGGATGAACTGGAAATTGAAAGGCGTAATAGAAGGATGAGAGAAAATCAAACTGACAAAGGAATAGTAGATACCTATAAGAAGCACTTGAAATTAGAATTTCCGAAATTCTCAGGTGTGGATTATAGAGGATGGATAAGGAAGTGTAATAATTTTTTTCTCTATAGATCTGTTCCGTGGGGAGATCGAGTTGAGTTAGCTACAATGCATTTGGAAGGACATGCTGAGATTTGGTTTCAGAATTACATGGATGAATTGGAGGGCTTGAGCTGGGAACAATTCACTCAGAAACTGGCTAACAGATTTGGTCCACAAGCTCATGACAATATTGAAGGTGAGTTTGCTAATTTGCAACAAGTGGGGAATGTGAATGAATACATAGAGAAATTTGATGAACTTAGATCTCTCATGAAATTAAATAATCCTGGACTGTCTGAAAAGTACTATGTCAATAATTTCATGAAAGGTTTAAAGGAGGAAATAAGGTATAGAGTGCATATTCAGTTTCCTGTCACTCTATCACAGGCTATGAGTATTGCTAAATTGGAGGAGAGTCATTGGGAAGTGGCTTTAAAAAAACAAAGGTTTCACTCTTTTAAGTCACCAGCACCAATCAGCATTACCAGCAATAAGTCTGCAAGTAGTTTCAGTTCTGCAAGGTCCCCTGTTAACAGCTATGGATCAGCTAGTAACAACACAGCTGCTTCTTTAGCAAAACCAAATTTTCCAATCAAACAACTCTCTCAGTCTGAAATGCAATCCAGGAGGGATAAGGGGCTGTGTTACAACTGTGATGAACCTTATAAATTTGGTCATAGGTGTAAGAATAGACAGATGTATATGTTGCATTTGGATGAAAAAGAGGAGGTTGTTGGGCATGATTATGTGGATAGTGTGGAGGAGGAAGTTATCAGGGAAGAAAAGGAACAAGAGGTTAGTCAAGAAATGAATTTATCAATGCATGCACTTTCTGGTTGTGCTGGTTTGCAAACTGTGAGACTATGTGGATTGGTGGGAAATAAAAAGTTTAGTATCCTCATTGATAGTGGAAGTACACATGATTTTTTGGATGCAAAGGCAGCTACAAGGTGGGTTTGTTTGATTGAAAAGTCACCTGAGATTGCTGTCACAGTAGCTGATGGAAGCAAAATTCCAAGTAAAGGTAGTTGTAAAAGGTTCAAATGGGAAATGCAAGGCATGGAGTTTCAAACTGATATGAAAATTCTTAATCTGGGGGGATGTGATGCTGTTTTAGGTATTCAATGGTTGAAGTCAGTTAGTCCTGTTGCTTTTGACTTTCACAACTTATCCATGAGTTTCAAATGGAAGGGTAAAGAAGTTACATTACAAGGGGTACAAGATTCCACCATCATTACAGCTATTAAGGCTATTACTGCTGAGAAGGAATTGAGGAATTGTTCTTGTGGGGTGTTTTTGCAACTTTATTCCTTAGCAGTAGATTCAAAAGGAGGGGACATAGATGTTGATGTTCAAGGGTTAGTGAATGAGTATGAAGATGTGTTTGAAGAACCAAAAGGCCTACCCCCTGAAAGATTTTATGATCATGCAATTCCTTTGAAAGAAGGAAGTGTACCAGTAAAAAAATTGCCCTATAGATGTCCACACTTTCAGAAGGCTGAGCTAGAGAAATTAGTAAAGGAAATGTTGCAAAGTGGTATTATTCAGCATAGTTTCAGTCCCTTTGCTTCTCCTATATTGCTGGTTAAGAAGAAGGATGGTTCATAGAGGATGTGTATAGACTATAGGGAGTTAAATGGATTTACAATTAAAGACAAGTTTCCCATTCCCATTATTGATGAATTATTGGATGAACTGCATGGAGCAAAATTCTACACCAAATTGGACCTCAGATCAGGTTATCATCAGATCAGAGTCAAGGAAGAAGATATTCCAAAGACAGCCTTTAGAACTCATCATGGCCATTTTGAGTTTAAGGTAATGCCTTTTGGATTAACTAATGCTCCAGCAACTTTTCAGGCTTTAATGAATCATGTGTTTTCTGAGTTTATGAGGAAGTTCCTATTGTTTTTTTTTTGATGATATTTTGATATATAGTTCTTCTTGGGAGGCTCATTTGATCCATTTGAGGTTGGTTTTTGACAAGTTAAGAGAGCACCAGTTGTTTGTTAAGAAAAGTAAATGTTCTTTTGGACAACAACAAGTGGAGTGTTTGGGTCATATTATTACTAACAAAGGGGTGGCTACTGATCCTAGTAAAATTGAAGTTATGAAGAATTGGCCAGTGCCTACTACTATTAAAGGGTTGAGGGGATTTTTGGGACTCACAGGGTATTATAGAAAATTTATAAGACATTATGGTCTTATAAGTAAACCCCTCACTAGACTGTTACATAAAGGTGGATTTAAATGGGATGCTGAAGCAGATATGGCTTTTCAGAAGCTCAAACAAGCAATGGTTACATCTCCAGTGTTGGCTTTACCTTATTTTTCCCAGCAGTTTGTGGTTGAAACTGATGCTTGCTATAGTGGAATTGGGGCTGTGCTGATGCAAGGAGGGAGGCCAATAGCTTTCCTGAGTAAAGCTTTGGGTCCTAAACACTTGGGGTTATCTACATATGAGAAGGAATTCATGGCTATTGTGTTTGCTGTTGAGAAGTGGAAACACTACTTAAGTGGACACTCTTTTGTGATCAAGACTGACCATGAAAGCCTTAAGTATTTGATGGAACAGAAGGTTGCTAGTGGATTGCAACAGAGGTGGATATCTAAGCTGTTGGGCTTTGATTATACTATTAGCTATAAAAGAGGGGTTGAAAATAAAGTGGCAGATGCTTTGTCCAGGCAGTTTGAATTTTCTCAAGTACATGATTGTAAAGCTTTGTCCATTGTGCAACCTATGTGGGTGTTGGAAGTTGTGGACAGTATGGATGGAGATGAGGAGTCACAAAAGCTAGTGGAAGGGTTGGTTTTAGCACCACAATCCTTTCCTGATTATAAATTGGTACAGGGCATTGTAAGGAAGGATGGGAAGATTTATGTGGGGAATAAAACTGATTTGAGGCAGAAAATTGTGAATGAATTGCATTCTTCACCATTGGGAGGTCACTCTGGTATTCTGGGAACCTTTAAGAGAGTCTCTCAATATTTCTATTGGCCTTCAATGAGAAAAGATATTAAAGAGTGGATTGGTCCATGTTTGGTTTGTTAGCAACATAAGGGTGAGACTGTCCATACTCCTGGACTGCTTCAGCCATTACCCATTCCAAATCAGCCTTGGTCTGACATTGCTATGGATTTTGTGGAAGGATAACCCAATTCTCTGCAATGGAATTCCATTTTGGTAGTGGTGGATAGACTTACCAAGTATGGTCATTTTATTCCTTTAAAACATCCTTTTACTGCATATAGTGTGGCTAAAGTGTTTTTTGAGAACATTTACAAATTGCATGGGTTACCTGTTACCATCACATCTGATAGAGACTATATTTTTGAGTCAATTTTGGCAAGGTCTATTCAAGTTGGTGGGTACTAGTCTGCAGTTAAGCACAGCTTACCATCCTCAAACAGATGGACAAACTGAAAGGCTTAACAGATGTTTAGAGCAATATTTGAGGTCCCATAGCAGCTCTAATCCTAAGCAATGGTCACAATGGTTATCATTGGCAGAGTGGTGGTACAATAGCAATTTTCAAACAGCTATTCAGAAGACTCCTTTTGAAGCCCTGTATGGTTATCCTCCCCCTCAGTCTTTGTTTCAGCATGAAGGGTATACCAAGGTTGATGCAGTTGGTTGTTTTGTGCAAGAAAGGCAGGAGCAGACTAATTCTTTGAAGGAGGCATTGTTAAAAGCTCAGTCTAGAATGAAACAAAATGCTGATAAAAATCGTACTGAGAGGGAGTTTGAAGTGGGTGATTGGGTTTTTCTTAAGTTGCAGGCCTATAAGCAGTCTTCATTGGCTTTGAGAAAGAACATGAAGTTAGCACCAAAATTTTATGGGCCCTATAAGGTTTTGTCTAGAGTGGGGCAAGTGGCTTATAAGTTGGATTTGCCAGTTCAATCCAAATTGCATCCAGTTTTTCATGTTTCCTTGTTAAAGAAAAAGATTGGGGATGAGGTGGTAGCTTCTATTCCTTTACCTGTGATTGGAAATGAGGGTCAAGCAGGGTTGGAGCCATTAGCAGTTTTGGACAGGAGGATTTTCAAGAAAAAAGGGCATCCTGCTACTCAAGTGTTGGTGCAGTGGTCAAATTCGTTACCAGAAGATGCAACTTGGGAGGAATGGTCTGATTAGGCATCAAAATTTCCAAACTTCAATCCTTGGGACAAGGATTGATTGAGAAGAGGGCAATGTTATGAATTAGGGTTCAATTTAGGGGTTACCGTTGGAAATAAATTGGAATTGTTGTTTCCGTTAAAGTGTTGTCGTTTTGCTTTTCTTGTACGGTGTCGTTTTGGGCTTGTTGCAGTAATAAGTGAGACGGTGTCGTTTTTTAGTAGTGGGTCGGATAGTGTTAATCCGGGTTTATTCGTGTCGGGTTAGAATTGTATTGAAAAGGGGGAAAAGTTGTTGTAATGGGATTATGAATGAAATCAACAATCTGTTCTTCCCCAATTTCTCTCTGATTCTCATCTTGTTTTTCTCTCAATTTCTAAATTCAAATCTCAACTTCTCTTATTTCCTTTCTGTCTATCTGAATCTGTGAGAATTCTCACAGATTATCTTCATTTCTGATTTCAAATTAGCAAGATCGTAACATTTCTTCTCGCTGCCGCTCTCTGTATAGCTAGTTTTATATTTGAGCCAAAACCAAATTAATCTTGAGCAGCTATCTGCTGTACTTCGAGATTTGTCATATATATCTATATATTGCTCTAAACCCTAACAATTTGGGGCAATGATTCAGATCTCGTATGGTGTGATTTGATTTTTATTCCCTCATTTGTCAAAGCAGTGATTCAGTTTGGTGAGTGTAATTCTATATCCTCTCATCTGTCTCTCTAAGATATTCAACATGTTGCTGCTCAAAATTTCTTCCACCCTAACAGTTTCGGCCAACGATTCAGATCGGTGTCTTTCTATTATGTTATTTGCTGCCTCTCGTTAATGAAGGAAAAAGAGGCTTCAACAAGTCAAAAACCACATAGGTAATTTTTAGTTATCTTCATTTTTTAGCAATAACATTATGAATTAACTTGACATTGGTGTGAATACGTTACCTGTTTGTTTTAATTTTGCTACTTGGTTTGACTATTTGTCTTGATTCTGCAATCTAGCTTGACTTTTAACATATTTTATATCAAACCTTATCTTTCCAATTGCTTTGCGCTGGTATAGAAATCATGATCATGAACATATTGAAAACTATAAGACATACTTGAGGATGATTGTACGACATCTTTATTTAGGGTTAACTATTGCAATTGATTTGTAAAATCTGGAAGTTGAAGCTCATTAAGGGTGAATGTAGTACTACCTACTTCTAAAAATGAATGTCCATTTCTTTTTCATTTTTTCTCTTAATCAAGACCAAATTTTAAAAGTAATTATACATTCATTTTGGGACGGAGGGAGTACTACGATATTACTGAACTAAGTAGCTAGCTTGAACACTTATTGGCCTTCGTAATTTTTTTTTTTAAAAACTTTAATGTTATCCATCGTGCAAACATTAAATGAATCATACTAGTCTAAGCTTTTTAGTTAATAATTTTGTTATGCAGTGCTTCATATAGCCTCTATGCATAGTATTTACTTCTCAATTTTTGATTGAGTCTTTCTTAAAGCTGAACCATTTAAGTTGTTTTATGATATGCGTTTTTTTATTTTTCATGTTAACTAGATTAACTGTCATTTCCTTGCTGCCAATATCAATAATTTATTCCTTGTTCTATCTCTTAATTCTATTAATTTAATCCTCATCGTTTACCTTTTGGGCTCTTATGATTTTACAAACGAACTTTTAGGATAGATGCTTTATTATGTTCTAGCAACAGGTTCACAGGCTACGAATGTTGGGCGAGAAATCTCATAAGATAACACAGGTGCATTACTAGTTCTACTTTAACTCATTTTTTTTGGTTCTCAAATTTTTTCATTCTCACCGGTTCAAACAAAGTCACAGATGAGCGCAGTTGTAAAGTTCATTGTGGAAGCGTTGAAGAAAGCCAATATGTAGGTATAAGATACTTTACACTATAGCAATATGTTGTACTCTTTATTCGCAGCTATCTTACATTGTTGGTGGTGATGAAATTTTTGAGTCTCCAGCTGAGCCGATGCATTCTTAGGAAAGGTAAATGAACTAGATCTAGTTGCTTATGCTGTAGTATAATGATTCTTCCTACAAACTAAATTGATTTGTTAGTGTTTGTTGATTTGCAGTTAAAATAGTTAACTAAAGCATTTTGGTTTGGTTTGTGCTTGTGCAGGAGGAGAAATTTTTATTTACATTTAGAAAAAATAGGTTCTATAAATTTATTAATAAATGGTTAATTTACTTGCGTACTGGGAGGATCTTGTTTCAGTTCATCAAGGATAATAGGCCATTCTTACTTGAGCTTACAGGACTATAACGGATTCTTACGACCGCAAAAGCATTATTTCTTGTAAGTACGTGTCTCCGTTTTCTCTCTACACATTATATCTTTCAAGTTCATACTTTTAATTAAGTCAATGTATTTTGAATCAGTGGCTTGGTATCGGGTTAGATTGTTGTGAATCTCCTTTGCTTTTATAGTTTCGTTTATTTTCTGTATTCTAATGTTGATTTTTCTCTCTTGTAAAGGACTTGAGGACTTGGATTGAAGATTAAATTCAGAATATGCTAAAGCGACAATGAAGAGCACAATCAAGAGGACGATGATCGTTATGGAGAAGAATATTTATGGGGTTATATATGGATAAATTGTTGTAGTTAAATGCAATTTATAAAACAGATTTCAGTGTGTTTTGTGATTTTTTGAACAATTTTAGGATCTACTTTGAGGCAACACTTAACTTTGGTTGGATGAATGCACAAATTATTAACTTTGATTAATTGTCAAGTTTGATAAATCTATTTATATATATAATTTTCTTTGTACTCAAGTCTGTTAGTACATTATGACTTTAGAAATTAGGATATTTTTTTTTTTATGGTAAATCAACAATTTTAAGACTGAGAGAAGAACCAGCGATTTCCTGTCAAAAAAAAAGTTTTTGGCTCCAATATTCATTTGGGACGGCAGTGACAAACCTTTTTAATCTCCCTCCAAAATTTGTTTTGGCTCCAAAAGTTCCCGCAAAAAAAACCCAAATATTTTTAGTATTTATCAAGGTCGGCTAGTGAGGTCCCAAATAATATTTTTAGGACGGTGACGGGTGACCCAAAACTTTTTAAGTCGAATGTTATTTAGGATTCCTATCTCCCGTCCCTGATGCCGTCTTAATAGTTTTAGGGACGGGAAATTGACTTTTTAGGACGGGAAGAAGCTGTCCCTAATGATGCTATTTTTGGTAGTGTCGTATATATTTTCCACCAGATTAGAGCTTAACGTCAATCGTTATCAATTTCTCAACAACCATTTATCTTATATAACGATTTCCATTTGTGCCCTTCTAATGTACATGAGATTTATATGTGCGGCCAAAAGATTTTGTGACTATTAAAGGGAAGTTGCTCGATACTATCTCCGTCCCAATTTAATTTACAAAAATTGGGTTGGGCACAAGAATTAAGTAAAAAAAAAAATGATGTGTTGTGAGTGTAGATAGTTGGATATGAAAGAGAAAGTGGGGAAAGAGATAGTGAGTATGACAAGTGAGTCACATTATTAAAAATGTATACAAAGTTTCTATTTTGGGAGTAGTAGACTAAAATAGGACAACCAAAATGGAAATTTTTGTAGATTAAAGTGAGATGGAGGGAGTATTACTATTATTATATCCATTTCTCTCTCTCTCTCTCTGTGTGTGTATAAGTTTGCAATCGAGTCCTAAGCCTTTATTGTTTGTGTATGTACAGGAATTCCGCCTGATTGAAAAGGGGGAACTTGCACCTCTCTACGATCTCGTTGAGTCCATTCTGCAGAAGTAGTGGTCATCTTTCCGGATGGACAGAACTAGCTTGTTGTTCTTCCCTGCTATATTCGTACGACATTAGTTCTACTTGATCTATAAACTTTTTTTTTTTTTTTTTTTTCGTAACATTTGAATCAATTCCGTATGTTTCCCTCCTTAGGTGAACACAAGCTTAAAAGAGAATAGGAACTATGAAGTGATAGATCAGTAGTTAGTTTCCTTTCTTTGTTGTTTCTTTCTTTATTAGAGATTTGTTCATGTTGTTTTGGTTTTGTGAGTTGGTCATAGATTTTGTTATCCTTTTGGGTTCTTTTCTTCATCTGATTGTTATGGGGTTACGAAAATATTTTCCCCATTTTTTTTTTTTGGTATTTGGTAACAACAAAAAATTACAGTCAACTTAAATTATTTTCCAGTCAACAGAAAATAAATGCATTTCTTTTCTTAAGTAAATTTACTTACATCATTGAATTCGTACGTCATTTTGAAATCAATCTTACAACCCTAACCCGTCTAAGAAAAATATTGTTACGTGTACTTGTATTATGCATGGTTTTTTAACGCCACCCATAAAACCACCCACCCCCACCTACTTGTATAATCAAAATTGTTGTTACTTCCCCCGGGGCACAGCTGAGTTGGTAAGGAAAGTGGCATTGCTGGGCTTGCAACCTTAGGATGGGGAGTTCGAATTCTGGCAGGAGCAGCTGGAGCAGCCAATTTATTAGTGATGTAAGAGTGATGTAATTGCCTTGGAGGAAGCTCCCTTGGGGCCAGGAGTATAAGGTGTGTTACTAACCGAACCATCTTGGGCATATCCCGCGGTTTACCTCCGCCAGTTACTGAGGGGCCGGGGGCTGGTGGTCCAGGAATAGTCCGGCGAAGCTGGGAACCTGGGTATCAAAAAAATAAAATAAAATTGTTGTTACTGTTTTTTAACCCCCGTTCCACATTCCCCACTCCGTCCAATTTTCTTTTTCTTTGTTATTGTTATTCGTATTTAAAAAAAAAAATCTTTGTTATTGTTATTCGTATTTAATTTTTTTTAACACCCCCACCTACTCCGTTCCACATTCCCCACTCCGGCCAATTTTCTTTTTCTTTGTTATTGTTATTCGTGTTTAAAAAAAAAAAACTTTGTTATTGTTATTCGTATTTAAATTTTTTTTTAACACCCCCACCTACTCCGCTATAAACAAAATTATTATAGACGTCCCGGGACCTCCACTATGTGGATGCCACTTGTTATTGGGGATGGGGGAAGGGGATTCGAACCTGAAACTTCCCGAAGTAGATCCCAAGCTCTATGCCACTCGGCCAAGGAGGCTTGGGCAGTCTATTTGTTTCTATTGTACTCATACTTATATTTAAAGGAGCTTTAATTTAAGTTTATTTTTTCTTAAGTTTTATTGGTTGCACCTTGATCAGTTTTTTGCTACAGAAAAGATTATGAGTTTTGTTATTAAAGTTAGAAGTAAATAAGAAAAATAATTTTAAGTTTTGCCATTAATTTCAAAATATTTTAATATTTTAAATGAAAAATGTAATTATTTTTAATAAAGAGCTGAGGGGTCAAACTACTAATCAATACTCCCTCCGTCCCATAACTATGTGGACAACATGAGTATTGTACGGGAATTAAGGGTTGAATAGTAGTGGGTAGTTGTTGTGAGTGTGAAAAGTAAAGTATGAGAGAGAAAGTGGGGTAGTGAATAGTAGGTTGATTAGTTTGTGAGTATAAAAGTAAAGTAAGAGAGAGAACGAGTGAGATGAATAGTAAATATTTTTTGTCATTTTAAAAAAGTACTCCCTCCGTTCCAGGTAAGTTAAAACAATTTGTCATTTTGGGCATTCCACTTAAGTTGCAACAATGCCAAATAAGGAAACTCTTTATTACTTTTATAATCCTCCACTCATTCTCTCTCTTCCTCTCAACCACTCATTATTCTCCACTCATTCTCTCTCTTCCTCCCAACTACTCATTATTCTCCACTCATTTTCTCTCTTCCTCCCAACCACTCATTATTCTCCATTCTTAATTTTTGTGCTTCCCCTTCCATGTTGCAACTTACCCGGAACAGAGTACTCCCTCCGTCCCATTTTAAACTTCAAAAATTTCCCTTTTGGGTGTCCCATTTTAAACTTCAAAATCCAAAAAAGGAAAGTTATTTATACTTTTTTATTTAGTGGGACCTACATTCATACACACAACTATTTACTAATTATTCTCTACCTCACTTTCTCTCTCCCACCCACTTTCTATACTCACAACACTCTACCCCACTATCTATATTTTATAATATAAAGATTCTCATCTTAATTCTTGTGCCCACTTTTTTTTTGAAGTTTAAGATGAGACGGAGGGAGTATAATTTATCAATGGGGCACCCCAAAAAAAATTTGCCACATAATTATGAAACGGAGGGAGTACTTAGAGTTTAAGACCATCTACAGTGGATTCAACACCAATTTCCATTCAACACTCACTTTATCACTTCACATCATCTTCTCTCTCTTCCAACTCATCCATTCAATACTCATTTAACTTTTAACCCTACAATGGTTTGTTTAATCTCTCATTCAACACCCCTCCCACTCATCATCCTATACCCCACCACTTAAATTTTATTTTCTATTCTTTATTTTTATGATTAGTAAAATAATAATAATAATAATAATAATAATAATAATAATAATAATAATAATAATAATTTAAAAAAAATACTTTACACTTTTTTTTATGTATCCAAATCAAATGAAACTTGCATCTATTTATAGAGATTTTTTTTTTATGAATTTTGGTGTAAAAAAATAAAAAGTTTATTTACTATAAAATAATTGAGCTCAAATAATTGGGATGAGAAATTAAAATCAGAAATTCCAAGAACCAATAATCAAATGCCAAGTGTCACAACCAGAGAAAAAAAAAAGCGCAGGCCTTGACGCGCCTTGTCTGGCGCGTGTTCCGCACGCGCCAAGGCCGCCCTATCAAGAGCCGCCGCATGTCTCAAAATGACAGCCCCTTCTTCCATTCAACGATGTTGAATGTGTTCAACACCAACTCCCATTGCAACCCATTCAACACCCCTACCATATTTAATCCCCATTATAACACCCCATCCAACCACCATTGTAGATGGTCAGGGAGAGCTGTCATAATTTCTTGAGAATATTCTGGAACGTCTGCAAATCAAGGTCCAGATCAAAGTTGGGTGGGGGCCACCGCCTCCTAAGTGAGGAGAAAAGTTTTGAAAATGAACGTGGTCGGCACCAGATCGCCCGCCCCGTCTGACGTAGAAATCGGTCCTTTCCGACCGTATTCAAGATTCCTACCCCCGAGCCTAAGGTCATGTCCAATAACTCAACCCCTAAAAACATTCAACTACCTTAATATCACGACACCTTATCTTCTCTCTCCATCCACTTAATCATTCAACTACCCTCTCAACTACACCCCCCACAATAAGCTAGTTTAGTTTAAAATTCAACTCCTCCCAACTCATCATTCTATACCCCACTACTTTTTATTTTATTTATAATCTTTATTTTTATGATTAATAAATAATAATTATTATTATATCATTTATAATTTAAAAATACTTCACACTTAATTAATTTTTTAAATTGCAATTAAATAAATATTAAAAATGATGATAATTATTATTAAAAAAATACTTCACACTTAAAAAGATGTTGAATTTTTTTAAATAAGGGTTAATAAAGTATAATTGAAAAATTTATATTGAGAAAAGAGGATTTTTTTTTTGGTGTCCAAATCAAATGAAACTTACATCAATTTATAGATTAAAAAAAATGATAAATTTTGGTGATTTTTTTTTTTTATAAAAAAATCAATTTACTATGAAATAATTGAGCTCAAAAAATTGAGATAAAAAATTAATCCGAAAATATAAATCTTTAAAAAAAAAAAAAAAAAAAGAGCAGCAAACTCGCCTAAATGGGAGGTGTTGTGCACTCTCCTTGTGCTGGCCAATACTATGCCGCCACGTGGATTTTCTTGGGCCCCACCAGAATTTCTCAACTAGGTTGAACACTTTCAACTCCTCCCCTTCAACCCCCTCCTCTCAACCCCTTATTGCACCATGTCAACTAGTTGACCCCCCATTCAACCCCCTCCCTCAACCCCTTATTGGACTTGGTCTAACACTTGACTCTCTTGGACGGCTAAATTTTTTGTCGTCTAGGTTTCATAATAAAAAGAACTTTTATTTATTTTAGTTTAAGAAATACTCTTCCTAAAATAATCTTTTCTTTTTATTTTTTCGCCACTGCGAATAAACTTAAGCTATAATTTTAATTACACTCCCTCCAGTCCAAAATAACTGTTACTTTTAGTCAAACATATGTAAGTTTGATTAATAAATTTAAGCCAAAAATAATGATCATAATAAAAATCTAAAAATTGTTACTAAAAGTATTATTAATTATAATACAATGACAAATTTTAGATTTTTATTAGTATCATTATTTTTTATTTAAATTATTGGTCAAAGTTACTTCTGATTAACCAAAAGTGTCAGTTATTTTGGACCAGAATGAGTACTAATAAATATTTAAAATTTGTTAGTCCCACAACATCAACAATACTATTAGTAGCAAATTTTAAATATTCATTGTAATTATTAAATCAACTCAAAATTATTATTTAAAAAGATCGACCGGTTGAACAGAGACGAAAGTCGACCAAAAAGTGAAAAGATAATTATGGAACAGACAGAATAGAAAAACAACACCATTAACGCATTGACAATGTATAAAGTAGATTTACGAGCTCGTCTAATTATAAAAAGAGAAAAATATTATATTTGAAGCCCTTGAAAACAGTATATTATTTTTTTAAATGTGTTTAATACATTATTTTAAACACTAATTTGAACTTTAAATATTTGTTGACACTGACAATTCTACAAAATTTTAAGAATAACATGAATTTCTCTTATACATACTCCCTCCGTCCCATCCGAATTAGGATTTTTGGGTTGGGCATGGGGATTAAAGAAAAAGTGTTAGTGGAGGAGGTGTTGTGAGTATAAAAAGTATAGTAGGAGAGAGAAAGTGGGGTAAAAAATAATGAGAGGAAAGTTGGTGTGAGTGTGAATGTGAATGTAAGTCTCATTAAATAAAACATTTTCATTTTTGGGTTGTCCTAATTCGAATGGGACACCCAAAATGAAAATTTGTCCTAATTCCAGTGGGACGGGGAGAGTACACATTTTGCACTTTAACTCTAATCTTTACCCTCGGCTAAGCCACTAAACTAAAGTGGGGCCAGATGTCGCGACCCCGGACCCCGCGGGCCCGAGACCGCGATCTGGACGTCGACTCTAAAACCAAAACTGCGAAATACTGAAGTTAAAAATTTCATTTGATACCAAAAGGTAATGATCCAAAGTTTTACAAAACCAAGTTTGACGAAAACCAATTACAACTATCATAAACTCCCACAAGTTTATGCACAACAAAATACAAATATACTATTCTTAACGACGTCATTGTTTGGTACAACTATCCCAAAATGGTTACACATTTACATAATGTAAACCAACCTATATCAACCTTTCCCAAAAGAATGGATCCACACTCGACGTCCTCTTTCTCGTGATCAGCGAGACTAATCCTTAGCACCTGGGGGGGGGGTTAAGGAAAAACAAAGATAAAAGAAAAGGGGGTGAGATAAATCTCAATAAGTTACTAATGCAACTACATGACATGCTATGATGCAAGAAGCAATAAGCAATAATAAATATCACATAGCACATAGCATTTATCACATAACAGATAGCAGCGGAAATAACACATAACAAAGGATATAGCCAAGGTTTTCCAAACCGGAACATCCAAATAAAGGATCGCTGCGCAGCTTCAATAATCAACAAATCATCATCTTCATAATAGCATGAAAGCCGAAGAGAAAACCCCGGTACCGGAACCAATAACCATAAAAGTGTCACAAAGGACAAGGACCATGACACAAAGTCATGCCCGGTAGCTAGATACATTCACAAAGGAAGCTAACTTATCCTTTCCAAGGCCAATCTGGAAAAGGGGTAAAGAAGGGGGCAAAACAATGGTCAACATTATAATGGACTTGGCTTTGCCATTATAATCTTTCCCATCGTCCGATGCAACAAATATGCCAGCTAGGCTTCCAAATAAATGCTAAGTAATAATAATTTAGCATGGATAAACAACTTAAGGTTCCGAAGTAGGGAACCAATCCAATTAAATCACCACAAAGGTAAACCAATATAAACAGCACATCAAAGATGCCCAACATTCCCAAAACGGTACTTAAATAAATTTCATAACACATTTATTCACAAAAGAATCAATTCCACTTAAATAAGTGTTCCACGGTGTTATTTTAAGTTAATTAGAAGAAATAAACCTCAACTAGTTAAGCCTTAAGTCTTAAACCAAGCAAAAAGGGCAAAATCCCCAACAGGCGGGCGGGCGGGTGCCTGGGCATAGGCAGGCGGGCGCCTGTTTGGCCAGAAGGTTTGGGTCGCTCGAAAAAGGGGGTGCAGGCGGGCGCTCGGGTCAAGGCGTGCGGGCGCCTGGTCTGCGGGCTGGGAGGAAAAACAGAGCTGGGTTCTTCAAAATGCCTTACCATTTTCATACCAAATCCATAACACCCAAAATCAACACTCCCAACAAGATTTCTAAGGTACCCAAACATCATTTATAACTAGAATGGGAATCCAAATACACCATTTATCAACCAAAACCAATAATCAAAACCAACATTCAAGCTTTCACCATTTTTACCCAAAAACTCAAATAAATTCCAAACAAATTCAAAACCCAACCAAACTTCAAATATAACACATCAAGTATTATCTAAACATGATATGAACATTTTAGCATCAAAATGGGGAAAAAGTAACTTACTTGAATTTTCTCAAAGTTGACGGAATTCAATTCTTTTTTATTCTACGCGATCCTAACGACGATCTAAACACATTTCACGTTTTAAGAAATGAGAAATAACTAGAAGAAGATGAAGGAAATGAAGAGAGAAGGTAGAGAATGAGAAAACTTACCAAATGGGAGGAGGGAGAGAGGGAGTTGCTGGGAAGAGGAAGATGAGTGAGGGAGGAGAGTAGGGAGGTGAGGGAAGTAGGGAAATTATTTCAAAATGTTGCACTTAGGGCCCCTCCCCTACACTACTCAAAATAAACAACTTCCCACTAATAATTAAGACCCAACAATAATACACTAGCACAAATGACCCAAATAAAATGCTAGGCATAATTATTATAACACATAAACACATAATTATTTAAATAAATAATAATTTAAATAAATAAACAAGCAAATAAATAAATAATAATCATTTAATTACTAATAAAATAGAGCCTAGATTTCGGGTCGTGACACCAGACTTTAAAGTTCAAAGTAGAAAAAAAACGGCTCCCTGAACCAGCAGCCTTCGCGCCAAGCAAGACAGTTCAATCACAAACCATAAATCATAGCCAATAGATGGGGGATCTGCTCCTCACCGCCGAATCTAGCGGGCCGGGGCCCATCCCCAGAGCTCTAGGAAAACAATGTTCGATTTCATTATTGTTACACCGACCACCAGGCCGAGGAGTAGTTGCGACCCTACAGCCAAGGGGCTTTTTTTCCTAGGTGCTCATTTTGTAGATTTGAAATGGCAAATTAAGATCCTCGCCTTCCCACTACCCTGACGAACCCCTTCCTCAATTTAGTGATGCTAATATTTTGGCGGTTAGAGAGCAGGGCTCTTCTTCTTCCCCCCCGGCATAGCGCTTCGATGCCCGTTCTTCGTTCTTTGACTGCTCTCTTGATTGCCTTTCCCTCCCTTGCATCTCGGTCACTTTTACTTTTTCAGGCTTTGCGAGTTCATCCCAAACAAAGCGAAGACTCCTGAGCTAGTGGTAGTGGCTCAGAGGCAATGTTCTATTATGGCCTTCACCTCCCGCGACAGCTTCCTCGTATTCTTGGTTCTTTTGATTAGAGTAGGGGTCGTGAGAGAGCTATGTAAAGTTTGATAAACAATAACACTCACTCGTGTTTTTTTACCTTCTAGCTGAACCACTTTCGAAAATTTTCCTTTTTCTTTTTTTCGCCTGCCTTTATAGGCGGTCCCGACACTTTATTTAGGAGTTCGACCTTGATACCTGGATGAGCTATCTAGTGAAGAATTGCAACAGGCTACTGAGGAAAAAAATCCTCAATCGCGGGATACCACCTAAATAACTATAACTGCGAGAATTTCCATCATATCTTAGGTGGGCCAACAGACTGAACGAGTTGGTCTGGGCGAGAAGCGAAAGGGAGTGAGAGGAATAGAAAGCCCACTTCATCAACACTAGTTTTGGGCTAGCGGCATAGACCAATTTAGGTCTGTTCTGGATCCAAAGCCTATCATCAATCATTTGCGATGAGGACCGAAAAGGGTGAAATGAATTAGGGTTGGCAATATGCATACCGATCCTAAAGGTCTCCCTGGGGAGAATGGGAACTTTGATATGACATTATGCTGGTGCCTTGATTCCTGGTACGAAGGAGAATCATTTCTAATTTACAAAATCTTAAACTAGAAGTTTTTAAAACATTTTTTAAATAATAAGACCCACTTGGCACACTCACAACAATTACCCACTTATTATTTCCTACCACGCTTTCTCTCTTCTACCTAGCTATCTACACTCACAACACATCACTTGTTCAACTTTTTCTTTAAATAATGTGCCCAAGCTCATTTTTATGAATTAAAGAGTGACGAAAAGAGTATGGTTTTATAAATTACATTTAAACTATATATGTATACTCCATCTGTCTCATTTTAAACTTCAATTTTTTTTTATTTTGGGTGTCCCATTTTAAAATTCAAAACCTAAAAAGGATTTTTTTTATACTTCTTTATAGTGGGCCCCACATGTCATACTCACAACAATTACCCACTAACTATTCCCTACTTCACTTTCTCTCTCCTACCAAACCATCTACACTAACAACACAACACCTTTTTCTTAATTTTGAACTCAATTTTTTTTTGAAATTTAACATAGGACAGAGTGAGTGTTGTTCAACAAGTTTAACTCGCATAAGCTATAAACAAGTGTATTATATTCAAAATAAAGAAACAAAACATACATTATATACCCAGAAAATCTTAGGAAAAACGCGTTTTACCCGCGTTTTAGTGTAAAACGCGTTTTTCCTATGCGGAGTGACATTTTTGTAAATAAGCGAAACGTTACTTAAAAGACGAGGTGGCATTGCTGTAAATAACTGGAACTTATAAAACTCATCAGGCACTTTTTAACACTACAAGAGACATTTTGCAATACTACAGGAGGCACTTTTTAATACTTGGACAAGCACTTGTTTTAAAACTTAGAAAAACTTGCTAGACACTTACAAAAACTCACCATGCACTTTTTTATACTGTAGGATGCACTTTGCAATACTACAGGAGGCGCTTTTTAGTATTAAGGCAGACACTTGTTTTGAAAATTTTAAAAACTCATCAAACACTTGTTGACAATGGAAGAGGCATTTTTCAATAATCCAAGAGGCACTTTGTCATAGTAAGACAGGCTGTCTTAAAACTACCATTAAAAGTGCCTATTTGAATGTATAAAATTGTTTGTTTGAATATTTATAAGTGTAATATTACAACAAGTACTTTATAATATTAGAGAGGGCACATGATAATATTAGAGAATGCAATTGGGAAAAACACGTTTTTCCTTAGCTTAGTGTAAAACGCGTTTTTCACAAGAACGACTCTTATCTATCGGGCCGGTATTGTGAGATTTGAAGCCTAAAGCCAAGTTTTTCCTTGAGACCTTCATGTTTAGAAGTATCAATATTCTAACTAAAAAAATAGTTGAACATTTAATGCAAAATTAGTATTCTCCCTGTTTTAAAATACATGTCGTTTTAGACTTTTTCACACATGTTAAGAAATACAATTAATACATATAAAAAGACTTATCCAACTACCTAGATAATTAAATACTTAAACAAGAGATAGTTCGCAATTAATGAATGTGGGTATAATTGGAAAATAAGAGTAAATATGTCTTGAAAAAAGTAAAACCTCAAATAGTTTGAAGCAAAATTTAACTCTTAAAACGTCATGTATTTTGAAACGGATGGAGTAAATATGAATAATGTGTTCTGATTAAACACAATAGAAAAATATTTACAAATACGAGAACTAAATTGCAAAAGTGATACAAACACAAATAACCAAATTATAATTGACCCTTTTGATTCGGCCAACTTTTATGATACGCGAATGGTACAAATGCATAAGAGTTCACATAGTTTGATGGACAAAACTTACATGTCGACCGCCGTGAGATGGGTCGCCCACCCAGTGATCCGTTGACCCGCGTCCATGATCCGCCCGCCCAGCCATGTCCCTTTCTCAGCTTGCACCATGTGTCCTAGTTAAAAAAAACCTCCAATAACTTTAAAATGCAATATCTTGAGATTTTGAAGTCAAAAAAATATATTTAAAAATACTGTTGCGATCGTCTCGACGAGACGAATCAAACTAGATAGGTCATGATATGGTTTGATTATTATTATTTATTTATTTTTTAAAAAAACATATTTTTTAACACACACAAAAATAGGCTGCTCGTCTCTTGAGATGTAACACTCTTTTCTAATACAAGTAACAGTTTCATCCTGTAAAAGTAACAGTTTTGGTGTCAAATGCAACAACAATTTTGCAAAAAAATATAAATAGTTTGATTTTTTTGTGGTTAGAAATAGTAATACTTGAAGTGTAACAGAGCGCATATATAAATATAATTTTCTATATAGATGAATGTAACAGTTTTATTTAGTAAATGTTAATTTTTTTTCTTTAAAAAAAGAATACGAATTCATGTACATAATCGGTTGCATTTCAATTGTTACTTTCTCAATAAATAACTATCACAATCAATAAAAAAAGGTTACATTTATTTTTTATTTTATTTTTTTGCACAAAAACTATGTTACATTACAAAATTTCAATTGTTACATTCAACTTTTCAAATATAATGTTACATTTCAGAATAAAAAATGTTACAATTGAGAAAAAAAAGTTACATTCACTTATTATAAAATGTGACATTAGTTTAGTTTTCAATCTTATGTTATCTTTAATCTATTTCAGCAAAATTGTAGTACAATTTTGAAAGAAAAAAAGTGTTACATTTTGAAAAGAAAAAAATAGTGTTACATTTTTTTATAAAAAGTGTTACTTTTGTTGGCGAACAAAAAATGACGGGGCAAAAGAAAGTTTGGGGGGGGGGGAATGGCTCGGCTCAGATGTGAGCCATCGCACGCTGTGCTGCTGCCGCACAAAAGCCTGCCTCTAGCTTGATTACATTGTATAATGTTTTTCAAGTATTAAAAGGACATTTAGGCCGGAAACATAGTTAGTTTTATATAGGTATGTTGCTACTTGGGTTGAAATTTGAAATGAAACTTGGCCTATTATTACAACTGGAGGAAATGATATTATATTGTTTCTTAGTAAAAAAAATAATTTAATTTTTCAAAGTTCAACAAAACACTTATATAAAAACAAAGTATCCCCAAAATATTTCAGATGGTATTATAACTTAAACTCAATAAGAGCTAGCACAAATAAATTACAGCAAAGATTGTATTATAAATCAAATTTAATAAGGGCTAGCACAAATAGATTGCAATAAAGTCTGTCGAAATTTTTCAATTAAATGATTTTCTTCTTTACAATCGGTTGATTGGGGAACTTCATATGCTTAACTTTGAATGAAGTTATTCATTGTTATTGTTGCAAGTTTATTGCAAAATTGACATGCGTACTTTCAGCTTTTTATCAATTTGACTTGTGAACTTTGGAAACATCAAATGTGACTTGCGTACTTATGATTTTGAAAATTTTGATACCACTTTTTTAACACCCGTTAAAAACATAACGGGATATTAGGGGTTAAAAGTGTAAGGAATAAAACTTAAAGTCCTAAACCAATATGTTTCAAAACCTCCGACGAAGTCTTAACCTTAATCCACAGAGAATCCTCTTCCACAGATAGTTGTGACAGAGTAACTGAATTAACACCGAAATCGCACCTGATTTGCCTATAAGTGCTCGATTCTCGCCTCTATTCTTCGCTAGCATCCTCAATCTTGCAGCAGCGGACTGTTTGACTGTGACGGAAGCCGATTTTAGGGCACCAATAAGATTTTGATGGTGGGTTGGAGGTCCTCCAACCCACCATTCTTCGCTAGCCTTCTTGGAATCTAAGGAAAACAAAGAAACAAGAAACGGGGTGAGATAAAATCTCAGTAAGTTACTACTATAGCTACATGATATGCATACATATGATAATGAAGCATGGAAGGATCTCATATAGCAATGCATCAAGTAGCAAGTCATATGAGTAGCTAATCCTACCCATTATGCAACACGTATAACTGAGTACACATTACAAAGGATATTTCTTTCCTCCTTATTACTCCATACCCATTCATAACCAAAACTTTCAAACTGATGTTACCGTTGATGTAGGCCTTCATACTGAACGTAGCTTCATAATATCAATGGAGACCCGTTACCCAGTATCTCAAACCAAGAACAAAAAGAGCTATTCAATCATTGTGCATAATGCTCCAATAATTGGGAAAGCTAGACCCCTACCGTGATCAAGAGTAGGAGCAAACGGTCACAGATGCATAGATTCACGGTTATTACTTAGCCCCAGCACTCATAATAAACATGAACCTATACACCCCCGAAACAACAATCCAGCTGGACACACACATATAAGTACACAAGTAATAATTACTTAATATAACAAAATTAGCACTAGGCCCAAAGTAGGGGACTAGTCCATTAAACACATAAATCACGTAAGCACAATTGCGTATTCTTGTCAATTCAACTTGTAGCACAATTGATGTTCATCCTTTATTTCCCTTTCTATTTTAGAACTTTAGAAACTCTGTCATTTTTACAGCATAGTGTATGGCCGCCCACAAGGGTATGTGCGGTCGCCCACTTTAAGGGATCCAAAGAACAAATTCTTCCAGAAGATTGTGCGGTCGCCTGCCCATTTTGGGCGGCTGCCCACACTCACGCCAGGCCCAAAACTGAGAATTGTTATACTCCCTTCGTTTCACCGTCCCAAAAGTATAACGCCTAACATTGCTCAACGTTTGTACTCCACACCACTGACTTCAAATTCATTACAAGAGCAATATACCCATACTTATAACATCTTGAAACCCAATCATAACATCCTTGCAACCTAACTATACCAACTTTCCTAAACAAGCGTATACTTCACCATTATTGAAACCACAATACATATAACATATTAATGACCATTTTAACATAAAAGGGGAAAATTAGTAACTTACCTATTCCAGAAAAGTATCGAGAAAATGATAATTGAATCAGTAGAAATACTCTATTCAACGCCCTGAACATTTTTATATAATTAGTTTTCAAATCAGAAGAGTAATTGAGAGTAGAAAAATTAAGAAATTGAAGAACCCTTACCTTGGCTTCTTCTTCTTCGTTGGACACAAAGAGAGTAAGAGAGATTTGGGGAAGTGAAATGTGTGTGTGTGTGTATTTGACTGGGAAAGAAGGGTATTACAATCCCCAATCAAACTCTACTTTCATTCCATGCACTTAGGCCCCTCAATTTTCATTATCAACAACCAAACCCCTAAACTTAAAGTTACACTAAGGCTCTTAAAGTTCAACTAACATCAAATAACTCTCTTTAACCATTATTACACCCAACCAATTAAATAACACAATTAATTAAACAATATGTGCAAGTCATAAAATATGATGCAACACATAAAATGCACACATATTTCATTTAACACTTCACCTAAATACCGCATAAATCACATAATAATTTATAATTATGAAAAATGTAAAAATATGAAAATGAAATTGGGTGAGGCGTTACATCCTCCCCCACCTTAAAAGAAAATTCGTCCGCGAATTTTATTTATCTAAATGATCATAATTACTTACCAAAGTTATCAAATAGACTCGGGTATTTTTCTCAAATTTCTCGCTCGGTTTTCCAAGTAGCCTCTTCAATCTCATGATTCCTCCATAACACTTTCACGAGTGGAATCCGCTTGGTACGCAAGACTTGTTCCTTCCAATCAAGAATCTCCACAGGTAATTCCTCGTAGGATAAATCAGGTTGAAATTCAATTGGCTCATACTCAAGTACATGTGATTCATCCGCTATATACTTACGAAGTGTAGAGACATGAAATACATTATGTACCCCGGATAATGATGGCGGTAGTGCAAGTCTATAAGCTAGTTTCCCAATCCTCTCTAGGATTTCAAATGGTTCGATATACCGAGGAGTCAACTTTCTTTTCTTCCCAAATAGTTTCACACCTTTCTGTGGCGATACCTTCAAGAACACAAAATCACCCACTTGGAATTCCAGACCCCTTCTTCTATTATCAGTATAACTCTTTTGACGACTTTGAGCTGTCCTCAATCTATCTCGAATCAATTTCACACTTTTCACAGATTGTTGAACCATTTCGGGTCCCAAAAGCTTTGCTTCCCCGACTTCATCCCAACATATTGGTGATCTACATTTTCGACCATACAATGCTTCGTAGGGGCCATTTCAATGCTAGATTGATAGCTATTATTATAGGCAAATTCAACTAACAGTAAATGCACATCCCAACTACCTTTGAAGTCAACCGCACATGCTCGTAACATATCCTCAAGAATCCGTACCAACCTTTCTGATTGCCCATCTGACTGTGGGTGAAATGCTGTGCTGAAATTCACTTTCGTACCCATTGCACCTTGAAGCTCTTGCCAAAATCGGGATGTAAAACGAGGATCTCTATCGGATACTATACTCACAGGAACCCCATAAAGCCGAACTATTTCCTGAACATATAAAGAAGCTAACTGAGTCAATGAATACCCCATGGAAACAGGTAAAAAGTGAGCTGACTTGGTTAACCGGTCTACTATAACCCAAACAGCTTCATAACCCCTCCGAGTACGTGGTAAACCAGTTACAAAGTCCATCGTGATATGCTCCGATTTCCATTCCGGAATCTCTAAAGGTTGTAACAGACCCGCTGGACGTTGATGTTCTACTTTCACTTGTTGACATGTTAAACACTTAGACACATAATCTGCAATTTCCCTTTTCATACCGCTCCACCAGAAATATTTCTTCATATCTTGATACATTTTCGTACTTCCCGGATGTATGGTATACTTTGTCTTATGAGCCTCCTCCAGTACTCGCTGTTTAATCTTACCATCTGCTGGAATACACACCCTACCATGAAATGTAAGAATTCCATTATTATTTAAGGCAAAGTCGGGTTGTCTACCCTCTTTCATTCCATTAACAACCTTCTGCAATTCAGGATCAATCACTTGAGCTTCTTTAATCTGTTGAAGTAAAACAGATGTAGCTCTTATATTCGCAAAACTCATGCCGTGACTCGATTCATAAGGGTTCCAGTCTCGCAAATCTTCTAACAATTTCCACTCTCGTGCCATCAAATATGCAACATAAGTATTCCTGCTCAACGCGTCTGCCACCACATTTGCCTTTCCCGGGTGATACAAAATCGTACAATCATGATCTTTCAATTTCTCCATCCATCTACGTTGTCTCATGTTGAGTTCTTTCTGAGAAAACAAATACTTCAAGCTCTTATGATCTGTGAACACTTCAAATCTAGCTCCATATAAGTAATGCCTCCACTTGTGTAATGCAAATATAATCGCAGCCAATTCTAAGTCATAAGTAAGATAATTCTTCTCATAAGGAGTTAACTTCCTCGAAGCATAAGCAATTACTTTACCATTCTACATCAACACACAACCTAATCCTTCCTTGGAAGCATCCGTGTAAACAACAAAATTATCGGATCCACTAGGTAAGGCTAATACTGGAGCGACTGTCAATCTTCGTTTCAACTCTTGGAAGCTTGCTTCACATTTACCATCCCATTCGAAGGCTATAGATTTCCATGTCAAACTAGTTGAAAAATCCTTCAATAAACCTCCAATAATAACTTACCAATCCTAGAAAACTACGTACCTCGGTGACTGTTGTTGGTCTCTTCCAGTTAACTATAGCCTCTACCTTTGAAGGATCGACAGAAATACCCGCCGCTGACACCACGTGTCCCAAGAAAGAAACTTCTTCCAACCAGAAGGTACATTTACTAAATTTGGCAAATAACTGCTTTTCCTGAAGAACACTCAATACAATCTTTAAATGTTGCTCATGCTCAACCTTTGATTTAGAGTAGACCAAGATATCATCAATAAAAACCACCACAAAACAATCCAGGTAAGGTTTGAAAACTCGATTCATCAAGTCCATAAATACTGCAGGAGCATTCGTCAAACCAAATGGCATAACCACAAACTCATAATGTCCGTACCTGGTGCGTAAGGCTATCTTCGGTATATCCTCCTATCGGACTTTCAGCTGGTGATACCCACTTCTTAAGTCAAGTTTCGAATAAACTACGGACCCCTGAAGTTGATCAAACATGTCGTCAATGTGAGGTAACGGATACTTATTTTTAATGGTTACCTGGTTAAGCTCTCTGTAGTCAATACATAATCTCAAAGTACCATCCTTATTTTTAACAAATAACACTGGTGCACCCCACGGTGACACACTAGGCCTGATAAACCTTGTTGGGTATGCTTATTTCTTAACCCTCCTACTTATGTTAGAATTGATTGATACCATCACCTATGAGTATTTTTATGGACTTTAGGACCTTATGTAAGAAGTTTATAAACTTCAATTTTAGCCAAGTCCATTTTATTGTATAGGCTTAGATTATAGGACTTGAAGCTATGAAGTATCGAAGATTTTCTAAGCAGGATTCATTTCACTACGCAGGATGTTCTCTGCGCAGGTGGCCACTGACCCTGCTCAGTTTTCAAGATCTTATTCCCCAACTCTGAAGTTGAGATCTTCCTTTGGTATGACCAATCATGGTGTGCATGCTCCCCATGCGCAGCATCCGTGTGCACCGGCAATGCGCATGCCTTTGTGCGCGCACGCTCAACCTTGGTCAAAGTTCTTATCTCCTGATCTCATATTCTAGAAGCTTGGAAAGCGTCAAGACAAGCTACACTTTTTGGATTGAGCCAAAGTGCTGAGGTGTGCACAAACGACAAAATAAGCGCACTCAGCAACACCATTAGTGGAGACACGCTTCAACGGTCATATTTCAAAAGAAGACATCTGTCAACCTTCTAGAAGAAACTTTTGAATTTGGTCTTCATGCTCAGTCTCCAATGGCTCAAAAATACCTGCGCACCAATCATATTGTGCCAGGTCAGCAACCTTGATCAGAGCTCCAACGGCTATAAAAGGACATATGCGTACCAATCATACAGTGCCAGCTCATCGTCCTTGCTCAGAGCATCAACGGCTAGTTTTAAGTTCTCAGCTATATATAGCCTGCTCATCTTCATTTCAAAGTTGCTTGTGTACTCGTTAAGCCAAGCAGAGCTGGAGTTCTTGTTCAGCCAGAGCTAGAGTTTCATGCTTTATTGAGAAACCTTGAAGATCTGAAGACTGCTGCTCAATATTTCCAGATTCATTAGAACAACCTTCAAGATCTCCAAACCTTCAAACTCCTGTTCAAATCCCAAGAGCCCTATATCACCAGAATTCTTTGTGCTCCTCATCTCTTATATTCATAGAGCCCAGAATTTCTATCACACACACACCTCTTGAAGCTTTGATCATTCCGATCTAACTTCTTGAGATACACCGGTTTAGTCTAGGATTTGTTCTTCATAGATAATAGATCTTGAGTTAGTATTGAGCTCAAAAGTTGTAATTTGTAATACTCTCTCATATTATAAGACCTCCATTAGAAATCCAAGACTAACCATCTTGGTAAGGACGTAGATCTTTCCTTGATCGAACCTCTCCAAATAGCTTGTCCATTATTCTTACTGCTTATTTCATGCTTAACTTTTTATGTATTACTGCTTTGTTTGATATTTCAGATTGATACACTTTACTGCTAAAATTGTTATTGCTCATTTGCCCTAGCACAATTTTATCCAACTCTTTAGCCAAAACTTAGCGCGTGCGTTTTTATCTCTGCGCAGCTTTCCCTGCGCAGAGCTGCTTTAAATCTTCCGCTGTTCATTTCACACTCTTGCTGCGCGCTATACTTAGCCAAAATAAGAGTTGTGCACATAAGCCATTCATTTTCAAAAGGGTTTGAAAAGAATTTTAAAACGCTATTCACCCCCCTCTAGCATTTTTCATACCCTTGTTGCCCCCTTGGGACCAACAAACCCTTTTTCAAGTAACTCCTCTAGTTGTTTCTTCAGTTCCCTTAACTCAGCTGGAGCCATTCTATACGGAGCTTTAGATATCAGTGTTGTACCTGGTAATAACTCAATACAAAACTCAAGTTCCCTATAACGACCCGAAAACCCGTATCTATTTTCTTAGTAAAAATATTTGTTTATTTATTTAATTAATTATTTATGTGTGCATTTTAGTGTTTCATAATATTTTATGCCTAGCATTTTAATTGATCATTTGTGCTAGTGTAAAGTTATTGGGTCTTAGTTGTTAGTGGGGAGTATGGGTTTATGTGTTCTAGTTGGGTCTAGAGGGGGCCTAGGTGAAACATTTTATTTCTTCCTCCTACTCCTTCCTCCTCCCTCACCTCACATTTTCATTTCTCTCTCTCTCTCTCCTCCATTGTTGGGTAAAGAAAAGGTAAGAATTCTCCCTCCTTCTCTCTTCATTTTGACCATCTTCCTCCCATTATTTCTTAATGATCATTTTATGAAAAATGCTTAGATCGTCGCTAGGATCGTAAAGAGCTAAGAAAAGTCGAATTCCGTCATCTTTGATAAATTCCAAGTAAGTTACTTTTCCCCCATTTTTATGCTAAAATGTTCATCACTTGTTTGAATGATGCTTTAGTGATATATATGATGTTTTGGTTGAGTTTGGAATTTATTTGGATTTTTGGTTAAATTTGTGATAATATGAATGTTGGGATTAAATCTTAGTTTGGGTTGATAGATGTTGTTATTTAGGTCCCTTATGAGTTTATGAGTTGTTTGGGTTCATTGTTAGGCTTGTTAGAAGGATTGATTTTGAGAAATTTGTGGATTGGTAAGAAGATGTGAAGAACCCAGTTTCATTTTACCCAGATCGCCGACCGGGCGCCCGCCCACCTGGCCAAAGTCCTCCGACCAACCTTCTGCCTGAATGAGCGCCCGCCTGACCATTAGTGAGCGCCCGCCCACCCCCTGTTCCTGGAAATCTTCCTTTTGATTGTTTAAGACCAGGTTGCATTCTTAGTCTAGGTTTTGAGTACTATTCTATTTAACTTGTATGAGCATAGTGGAACACTCTAGTATTTGAAATGGTTCCATTGTGAACAATTGTGTTGCGGAATTGGTCTAAGTATTGTTGAGAATGTTTGGGCATCTTGTGATGTGTTCATGATTATTCCAATCGAATTGATTTTCGGGTAAGACTTGGTCTAGGTTTTAGGCGATGTCCTATAGTACCTAGAGGGTTGTTATTGAACACCAAAGTGTAGGGTTTAGTCCGGTTGTGATCATGTTCTAATAAGTGTAACCTTTTGGATTCGTTTGGGGTGTTTAGAATTGGTTCGTTATGAATGGATGTAAAGCGCGAATTGGCAATTGGGTACCTACGGTTTGATTAACCTTAAGGTGTATTCATTCGGATTTCCTATTTGGAATTCCAGGTGTGATGAGATGGTTGAGTTCATAGTCCTAGTATATCTTTATGAGTAAATGGTTAGGGTCATTTTGGTAATAGTCATCGTACTATTTATGAGCGACCGTTGGGTTGTGCTCTTTATAAGTAACTCGTGGGTATCATCTTTAGGATGTGTTTGGTATGGTCCCTTATCATGGAATCATCATGTTTTATGGCCAATGTTGTTGGGCTCTCTATGAGCAATCTCGTTTATCGTTGTTGGACTCTTTTATGAGAAACTTCTTGTATTCGTTATCGTTGATCTCTTCATGAGTAACCGTTTGCATCTTTTGTGATGAGCTTGGCTTGGTTCCCTACTTTGGAATCATTGCCCCCGTTGTTGTTTCAAGCGAGTATTTATTGCTATGTGCTTGTTTAAAGTCCAGCTGGTGCTTGTGTTCGAGTCAGGCAATGGATAATGTTATAATGGCACGAGCCAAGTCCAGTATAGCATCACCCATTGGTCCTTCTTTCCCCTTCCAGATTGGCCTTGGTTGGGATGAGCTAGCTCCCTTTGGTGAGTATTCTAGCTAGACGTTTTGGGTTATGACTTTGTGTCATTTTCCCCTGTCCTTTGTGACATGTTACATTGTTATAGTTCCGGTACCGGGGTTGTGATCTCCAGTTGTTTATGCTACTATGAAGATGGTTTGATGGGTTGATTGATTGATTGGTCGGTTCTGGATGGGGTTCTCTTCAGCTGTTATGCTGCTATTGTTGATTGGTTGATCGGTTGAAGCTGCGCAGCGATTGTTCTATCAGTTTGGTGAAACCTTGGCTTGGTATCCTTTGTAACGTGTTTATTTCAGTCTTATGTGCTGCATGATGAGTTAGTCGTTATTTCCAACTGGTATGGGATAGTTGGAGATAGGGAGCTTTCTCATTTGTTATTATGTGATTTACTTGTTCAGTTATACCGTTGATTTGCATGATATTATGCCATGTAGCTGCATTAGTAACTTACTGATATTTTATCTCACCCCGTTTCTTTTTATCCTTGTTGTTTTCCTTAACCCCCCCCCCAGGAAATCAAGTGGTAGCGTTGTGAGGTCCGTTGTAGTCATTCAGTGTTTTGTATATACGGTTGTACTTTGGGTATTTTTGTTAATAGTTGTTCTTGGTTCCGCGTTTGTTTCTAGTCTCCGAGTTATAATCTCGTTGAGGTGTTGTTTGATGGTATTGGTTTCATAGTTGAATTCACGCGCCCGTTTTGGTGTCTTGCATTTTGGAGATGTATATTATGTAAATTTTATGTTTAAGGATTTTAGTATTTTCCGGGGCGTGACATTCCCGGCCAGGTGGCTTACTATACTCGGTAGAAAACACATCCGGAAATTCAGATACGATGGGAATATCTTCCAACTTTGCTATGGACATACTCTTGTCAACAACACATGCAAGATACCCAGTACAACCACCAGATAACAATTTTCTAGCTTTCAAAGCAGATATAACATGAAAACTACACATAAGCCTATCACCCTCAAATATAATTTCAGATAAACCCGGCATAGAAAAAGTAACCACCTTTTGATGACAATCAACAGATGCATAATGCATAGAAAGCCAATCCATACCAAGTATCACATCAAAATCTTTTATAGGCAACACTACTAAGTCAGCCTGAAGAGTGTGATCATTCACCAGAACATCACAATTCTTATACACCTCAGTAGCTAACATGCAATCTCCCATAGGGGAAGATACTTCTAACACGTAAGGCATAGAATCAGGAATGATAGGTAAATGGGACACAAAATGTGATGCCACATAAGAATGAGATGATCCTGGATCTATAAGGACTCGCGCTCGCGTACTAAAAAGAAAAATGGTACCTCCTATCACCGCTGTAGACTCAGCCACTCTGTTCTGATCAATAGCGAACACTCGACCCTGTACTTTAGGCCGACCCCCACTATCCCGCTTACTACCAGAGGCCTGCTGCCCGGTACCCTCTCCTTGAGTTCCCTTACTCTTTGGATAATCCCTTTTAAAATGTCCCTTCTCACCACAGTTTAAGCATTTTCCTTGTTTCAACCAACACTTGTCTTCAGTATGGCCCTCCTTCGAACAATACCTGCAAGTCCACTTCAAACTCGAAATATTTGGTTTTGAACCCACCGACACACTTCCCATACTTTCTGGTTGCCGCTGAGGTTGACCACCCTGCCTGTTAAATCCACCCCTTTTACTTCCGGAGTTCTGAGCCCTCTCTGGAACACGTACTGATGGTTGACCCACCGTTGTCGTTCCCAGTTTGACCTTGTGTTCTTCAATATCATTCTCAATAGCATAAGCCTTCTCAAATGCTTGTCGATAACTAGAAAGCTGTAGGGAAAGAAGTTGCTTCCTATACTCTGTCTTTAACCCCTTCACAAAACGTTGAGCCCTCTTTGTTTCAGTTGGAACCAAATGACTACAATACCTTGCTAATTTGGTAAATTCAGAGGAATATTGTCCCACTGTCATATTTCCTTGCACTAAGTTTAGAAATCCCATTTCTCTTCGATCTTGAACAACTGAGGGAATGAACTGTGAGTTGAACTCTTTGAGAAAGTCCTCCCAAGTATGTTGTACTTCTTTCTCCTGACCCCAGCTCTGGCATAACACCTTCCACCAGTGCTCCGCAGCCTTCTCTAGTTTAAAAGTTGCAAAGGTTACCTTCTGTTTATCTTCACACTTCAAGGCAGTAAGTATCTTCTCAATACTCTCTATCCATTCTTCAGCTTTTACTGCATCAGGCTCCCCATCAAAACTACGAGGTTGCATTTTCAGAAACTTGGTAAGGCGACTTGTATAACCCCTGTCTTCCGCTCCTGACTGTGCCTGCCCAGGATTATTCTGTCCCTGTTGGTTGGAGAACATTTGAGCTAGTAGTTGAAACATCTGTTTGTAATCCACATTGTGATCATTACCCACCTCCACAGAAGGAGTTTCTGATTCCTCGTTTCCCTGATTACTACTACCAATATCCTCTGACTGACTCATCTCCACCCTACACATAAACACTCGACGTTAATAACACAACCCATAAACCAACCCACCTAGGTCATAGACCCTATCCAGGCTTAAAGCTAACCATAGCTCTGATACCAACTGTAAGACCCCGAATTCTTAGGTTTAATATGAACCATAGAATTCGACACATCACTACTACTAATATCTGGATATAAATCAAAACTAATACAACAATACACCCCTAATAACCGAGGAAATACGTTACTTGAGATGGTTCAAACACTTCACCACCATTTTAACTTTACATTCCCACTAACTAATCTCAACTCTTTAACTGCTCGGCACAGAAGCCGGCAAACAAAAGATGACAACATAATATATACATATACACAACTGTACCCCAAAAATTCTGAGTTCAACTAACTCAGATTTAACCTTCGTCCTCACAACTAAAGAGTAACATTTAACCTACCCAAAAGTGATTTCCCCCGAAATAAGAACTTGCTACAATGATCCTCACTTCGTGCTATCACTAGCCTTCTTGGAATCTAAGGAAAACAAAGAAACAAGAAACGGGGTGAGATAAAATCTCAGTAAGTTACTACTATAGCTACATGATATGCATACATATGATAATGAAGCATGGAAGGATCTCATATAGCAATGCATCAAGTAGCAAGTCATATGAGTATCTAATCCTACCCATTATGCAACACGTATAACTGAGTACACATTACAAAGGATATTTCTTTCCTCCTTATTACTCCATACCCATTCATAACCAAAACTTTCAAACTGATGTTACCGTTGATGTAGGCCTTCATACTGAACGTAGCTTCATAATATCAATGGAGACCCGTTACCCAGTATCTCAAACCAAGAACAAAAAGAGCTATTCAATCATTGTGCATAATGCTCCAATAATTGGGAAAGCTAGACCCCTACCGTGATCAAGAGTAGGAGCAAACGGTCACAGATGCATAGATTCACGGTTATTACTTAGCCCCAGCACTCATAATAAACATGAACCTATACACCCCCGAAACAACAAGCCAGCTGACCACACACATATAAGTACACAAGTAATAATTACTTGATATAACAAAACTAGCACTAGGCCCAAAGTAGGGGACTAGTCCATTAAACACATAAATCACGTAAGCACAATTGCGTATTCTTGTCAATTCAACTTGTAGCACAATTGATGTTCATCCTTTATTTCCCTTTCTATTTTAGAACTTTAGAAACTCTGTCATTTTTACAGCATAGTGTTCGGCCTCCCACAAGGGTATGTGCGGTCGCCCACTTTAAGGGATCCAATGAACAAATTCTTCCAGAAGATTGTGCGGTCGCCTGCCCATTTTGGGCGGCCGCCCACACTCACGCCAGGCCCAAAACTGAGAATTGTTATACTCCCTTCGTTTCACCGTCCCAAAAGTATAACGCCTAACATTGCTCAACGTTTGTACTCCACACCACTGACTTTAAATTCATTACAAGAGCAATATACCCATACTTATAACATCTTGAAACCCAAGCATAACATCCTTGCAACCTAACTATACCAACTTTCCTAAACAAGAGTATACTTCACCATTATTGAAACCACAATACATATAACATATTAATGACCATTTTAACATAAAAGGGGAAAATTAGTAACTTACCTATTCAGGAAAAGTATCGAGAAAATGATAATTGAATCAGTAGAAATACTCTATTCAACGCCCTGAACATTTTTATATAATTAGTTTTTAAATCAGAAGAGTAATTGAGAGTAGAAAAATTAAGAAATTGAAGAAGTGAAATGTGTGTGTGTGTGTTTGACTGGGAAAGAAGGGTATTACAATCCCCAATAAAACTCTACTTTCATTCCATGCACTTAGGCCCCTCAAGTTTCGTTATCAACAACCAAACCCCTAAACTTAAAGTTACACTAAGGCCCTTAAAGTTCAACTAACATCAAATAACTCTCTTTAACCATTATTACACCCAACCAATTAAATAACATAATTAATCAAACAATATGTGCAAGTCATAAAATATGATGCAACACATAAAATGCACACATATTTCATTTAATACTTCAACTAAATACCGCATAAATCACATAATAATTTATAATTATGAAAAATGTAAAAATATGAAAATGAAATTGGGTGAGGCGTTACATATATATATATATATATATATATATTATATATATATATATATATATATATATTATTTATTAAAAATATAAATAAGTTGCAAATAATTAATCTACGTTCAGTGTAGATTAACATTGTATATTTATTTTCTCAAAACCAATTTTGGGTGAATGAGAAATTAATTGTTGAATGTGGCAACTTAGTGTTAATGATTGAAGAGAAATGAGAATAGAAAAGTCATATCCCACATTGCTAAGAAATCTATATATATATTAAATGCTAAAGCGGAGGGATGTGGATTCTGTTGGTGTTGTATGCTCTAGGCACGTTATGAGAACGATTAATGTTATCTATTGATTATATTTTAATAAATATATTGAATGTTTGATTATTATATCCTTTGCATGTTTATTATATTAATCCCCGTCCCTGATAATTATGATTAATTGTTAATATAAGTTTAATAGATAATCATATGATGATTATGGTGTATGGGATTAAACTTATGGGTATTTGTTGGAGAACAAATACTGGACTGACCCTTATGAGATTTATGTCATGATCACAATGTCATAATTAAGTCTCATATAGTTATATCACTTGAATATTTAAGACCTGTGATTATTGCAGTCTTCCACTTGATGAACATTACGCTTGACATATTCAAACGTTACCCCTAACCGGGTAGTTATAAAGAATATGATTGGCGTAATCGGAATCATGTAGGGAAGAGTAATAAATCAAGATGAGATTTGTTCCTCGTCAAGAGAGATGTCAAGCTTTGGCCACTCGATGAATGGTATTGATGAAATACATGGCCGTGCTCAAATATGATTTGTAGTATCAATACATTTGGGATCGAGAAAGCATTGAACTATGTAAGTTGACCATTGACCATGGCTTACGTTCAATAGATATCGTGAACAAAGAGATTGTGATATGTTCTATTAAAGGATACGAACTTATATAGTTATACTAATTGGGTAGGTATGACGGTTTGCTGGAACCTAATCATATCTTATGGGTTTACACCCATTGCCAACTTAGTATAATCCTAAGGGGTCACACACATTAGAACGAATCTTAAAAGGATTTAATTAGAATTATGGGTCGAAGGGCCTTTAAGGAATATTAGGAAATTAGAGGAGAAAACTGGAAAAAGGGAGAGGTCCGGTCGGACCACCCAAAGGACCCGGGCGGACCTTGAGGGATCCGGCCGGACCATGGTCAAGACCCGGTCGGACCTTTAGTCCTGTTTTGACTGGGATTTTCCTAATACGTTTTCTTACGGGTTTAATCACTTGTTACCTATTTGGAATAGGTCTAACAAGTATATAAACATCCCCTAAACAGCCTAATCAGTCCTATGCGTTGTGAGAAGCTTTCAAAGAGTTTGAGAGGTTTTATTATTGTTCTAAGATGATAAAAGTGGAGAACAATAGATCACATATTAATTCCATATAGTTTATTGTGAAAGTGTGTTTCACAAATTGGTCTAGCAACCAAGATCAAGAGCGTCTTGATATTCGTTCGTGGTGTGGATACCGTTAGAGGGTGAAACTTATCATCTTCAAGTTCGTGATCTTGTTCGTGATTGTGTTCGTGACCAAGTTTCGAAAAGCTCCATCGAATTCAAAGTTGTTGATCAAACGCTTCAAGAGTTAGTATTCTAGTATTCATTGTAGATGTATTTGACTTAATCATATGAATGGATCTATAGGCTTTGAGTTTCATAAATTTATAAATGCTATATTCTGCTGCGCAGTTACTACGAAACCCAACAGATTCGCCACGTGAACATTTTTTTTGCTAAAGATTGCTTTTGGTGAAGCCATGTCATCACCACCTTAAACTTTAAGTGACTTTTGATATTCTTCTTATTAGCTAATAATATTTGTTAAAGATATTAGTTATTATATAGGTTAACTATTATTATTAAAAGTATTAGTTAACCATAATAGTTACTATATAAGTTAACTATTACTATTAATAGTATTAGTTAACCATAATAGTTACTATATAAGTTAACTATTACTATTAGTAGTATTAGTTAACAATGATAGTTACTATAAAAGTTAACTCTTACCATTAATCTAGAAAAGTAGTTTACTAATCTTTGTCATCCCATTCCTTTATGTGCTCCCAATCCATTACCGTGCGGAGACGGGCTAAATTACTAGCACCTTTATGTGTCAATAAGTGCCAGTGTACATGTGCTGACATTTTTTTACACTATCGTTGGCACTTACGATCAGCGCTAAACTACTTCCCGTTAATTACAAAAATGCCACCGCACCAACTTAAAACACGTTTTACGCGAAGCTTATCGTAAAACGCGTTTTTTAAGCAGATTTTCACTATTACCTTTCGGTCACAAAATGAATACTATCTATTTTTAAAAAATTATTCTTAGGCCATGTCCAATAACTCAACCCCCTAAAAACATTCAACTACCTTAATATCACGACACCTCATCTTCTCTCTCCATCCACTTAATCATTCAACTACCCTCTCAACTACACCCCCCACAATAAGCTAGTTTAGTTTAAAATTCAACTCCTCCCAACTCATCATTCTATACCCCACTACTTTTTATTTTATTTATAATCTTTATTTTAATGATTAATAACTAATAATTATTATTATATCATTTATAATTTAAAAATACTTCACACTTAATTAATTTTTTAAATTGCAATTAAATAAATATTAAAAATGATGATAATTATTATTAAAAAAATACTTCACACTTAAAAAGATGTTGAATTTTTTTAAATAAGGGTTAATAAAGTATAATTGAAAAATTTATATTGAGAAAAGAGGATTTTTTTTTTGGTGTCCAAATCAAATGAAACTTACATCAATTTATTGATAAAAAAAAATGATAAATTTTGGTGATTTTTTTTTTTTATAAAAAAATCAATTTACTATGAAATAATTGAGCTCAAAAAATTGAGATAAAACATTAATCCGAAAATATAAATCTTTAAAAAAAAAAAAAAAAAAAGAGCAAACTCGCCTAAATGGGAGGTGTTGTGCACTCTCCTTGTGCTGGCCAATACTATGCCGCCACGTGGATTTTCTTGGGCCCCACCAGAATTTCTCAACTAGGTTGAACACTTTCAACTCCTCCCCTTCAACCCCTCCTCTCAACCCCTTATTGCACCATGTCAACTAGTTGACCCCCCATTCAACCCTCTCCCTCAACCCCTTATTGGACTTGGTCTTATTCCAAATCTATTTCATCAACCAAACCAAACAAGGGTCAACATTAGAATCAAGTGCGTAATTTGAACAACATTTCATTTGGATTTAACTCGCATTTCACTTTTTTGCCCACATAAATACTCCCATTTTTCCTTCCCCATTGCCACACAAATCACTTCGGTGCAAACTCTGCCACTTTGAAAAAGAACGCCTTTGCTTTCAGATTCATTCAACCTGCTCATCCCCTCTGTTCCCAACTAGGTATGTCGAATTCTCTCTTCATCAGTTCATTTATTTGTAAAATTTAAGTATTTGATTCAAGTGCTTTCCTGTGTAGATCTGTTGATTCAAGTGTTACTTTGTCTACGTTTGTTTCTTACTCGATTTCTAGATCTTGTTGTCTTGCGGAATTATCTGATTTAATATGTGTTTATTTGAAGTTGAAAAATTAGATTTTGCTTAGTGCTTGCTACTAAACCCTTAAGTTCAGTTCCTGAAAGTGTTTTTTGGTCTGAATCTGAAGTAATTTTATTGATTCAAGTGTTCTTCTGTGTAGATCTGCCCATTCAAGTGTAAATTTATCTAATTGTTTGCTTGATTTTTAGATCTTGTTGTTTGTTTGTTGTTTTGCGGTTTTTTTTTTTTTTTTTTTTTATATAGTCTGTGCTTGTTTAGAAATCCCCCCCCCCCCCTTAGTGCTACTAACTTTATTGGTTTTGAGCTGATCCCCAAATTCAATTTGCTATGTGAGCATACCACTTGAATTTAAGCCCTTCTTACTTAGGGTGCTAAATCCTTAGCTAAACCCTTGCAATTCAGTGAAGGAGATAGGGGAACAAACTAGTTGGCAGCCAAGTAGTTTTTAATTAGCTTCATGTTCTGTTTTTTTTGTGGGAAAGTAACAAAACATGATATCTTCCTGACTTTTACGATGTTGGTATGTTGTGAATGGGTCATTGTATTTTTTTTAATCTATAACTGCTATGCTTGTAGCATTTTATTTGAATATGAGCCTTTGTTTCATTATTATGAACACATCTGTTTTTCTTGCAGTGAGCAAAGCTGTTTGGTCATGTTTTTAATCAAAATTTGTTATGATTTTGTCGAATAACCTGTAAAATCTTAATTTTCAAAAAGTTTATGGCAGCCCTATATATTAAGAGTAGTCATCTAGTCCTAAATTTCAATGCAAAGGTTGCCATGTTTCATGTTATTTAAAGTCACCTTGTCTTCCAGTAGTTATATGATGCTGATGCATAGACCAGTGCGTATTTTACATCTACGACAGTGGATTATTTACCTTGAGATTAAATTATGTTCGCAACTTCTGTGATAAGCGGTGTCCTCAATTTAGTGACTTTCAGCGTTTGTCTTTCCCATGGCAGTTTTATTATGACTTTTGGAATTGATCAATTGTTACTAACAGCATTTATTATCATTGGTTTTCATTTAGATTGACAGTTCTTATCTGCCAGTTTTGTAGTTTCTCAGCACTTTATTTCTCAAAGTTCATGATGAAATTCTTATCAGTTGAGCCAATAGTTTAGTGAACATAATCGATTTGGGTTGGGCGATTTCTTAAGTATTTACTCCAATTTTGCAGTTATTAAAGATGGCAGATGGAGAAGACATTCAACCCCTTGTTTGCGACAATGGAACTGGAATGGTTAAGGTTAGTGGGATTATATATTGCATTCTAGACCTTTCTCTTTCAGCTAGACGCCTTATGTAACGACTCATGCTACCTCATGCTGAGTGGGGCTTTTTCCATTTTGTTCTAAGCATATGACTCGTGATTTTTGACATCTCCTCAATGTGCAGGCCGGGTTTGCAGGTGATGACGCGCCAAGAGCCGTATTTCCTAGTATTGTTGGTCGTCCTCGACACACCGGTGTGATGGTTGGAATGGGCCAAAAGGATGCTTATGTTGGTGACGAAGCACAGTCAAAGAGAGGTATCCTCACCTTGAAATATCCAATTGAACACGGCATAGTCAGTAATTGGGATGACATGGAGAAGATCTGGCATCATACCTTCTACAATGAACTTCGAGTTGCCCCCGAAGAACACCCTGTTCTACTCACAGAAGCACCACTTAATCCCAAGGCAAACAGGGAAAAGATGACCCAGATTATGTTTGAGACATTCAATGTGCCTGCTATGTATGTCGCTATCCAGGCGGTGCTTTCTCTTTACGCTAGTGGCCGTACAACAGGTATGTCTCACGAATAACTGACTTTTAATTTACTCGGATATAATTTTCCTTTGCGGGTGTGTGTCCATTTGTGTGTATCTCTCCGCCATCATACTAACTTAATTTTGCTTTTTGATTAGGTATTGTATTGGATTCTGGTGATGGTGTAAGCCATACAGTGCCAATTTATGAGGGTTATGCCCTACCGCATGCCATCCTTCGTCTGGACCTTGCTGGACGTGATCTTACGGATTCCTTGATGAAGATCCTTACTGAGAGAGGGTACATGTTCACAACTACCGCCGAACGGGAAATTGTCCGTGACATGAAGGAAAAGCTTGCGTATGTCGCCCTTGATTATGAGCAAGAGTTGGAGACTGCCAAGAGCAGCTCTTCTGTTGAGAAAAGTTATGAGCTACCCGATGGCCAGGTGATCACTATTGGAGCCGAAAGGTTCCGCTGCCCAGAAGTATTGTTCCAGCCATCACTCATAGGAATGGAGTCCCCCGGAATACATGAGACCACCTACAACTCTATAATGAAGTGTGACGTTGATATCAGGAAAGATCTGTACGGGAATATTGTGCTTAGTGGTGGATCAACTATGTTCCCAGGGATCGCTGACCGTATGAGCAAAGAAATCACCGCTCTTGCTCCTAGCAGCATGAAGATCAAAGTGGTTGCGCCTCCCGAAAGAAAATACAGTGTCTGGATCGGAGGATCTATCTTGGCTTCCCTCAGCACCTTCCAGCAGGTAACTTGCCCACATTCTCTGAAAATAATTCTAGTTTGAAAAAAAGCTTAAATGGGTTGGCTGAATTGCTCATGTTCTTTACTTCCTTAATGCAGATGTGGATCTCTAAAGGTGAATACGATGAATCTGGTCCATCCATTGTCCACAGGAAGTGCTTTTAAGCTGGCCAGAAGAAGAGCTTGGTGGTATGCCCTTGCTATTTTCTTCACCAGGTCCTGTGCTATAAAATTGAGTACTATTTGGTTGAGTTTGAAGCTTTAAGTTGCTGGCAAAGAAGGAAAATTGCTATAAATGAACCGATTGAGCATTTAGGTTAGAAATATTATACCCCTATTCGAGTAGGTCTTCGGGATAAACCATTGTTATTTTTGATGGCTAGAAACGGGATCCTTCTAGTATCTTTCTTGCGTGATTGTCATTTGCTACTGTGTATTTGGTGTGTTGTTTGAGGTCATTTGTGTTAGGAGAGGAAGTTTAGTTTATTTTCTAATCTTCTATTCCCAGTCCCCACCCCTTCAGTTTTTTTTGGGCTTGTTTGTTGTTTTCTGTTGATATTGATGGTATGATTAATTTAATAGTGCCGCCGGCGTGCTAAGAATGAGATTTCTCAGGTCTGGTGCATATTTTTCAAGTTCCGTGGGGGTCAAACATGACTCTGATAGTGATTTACGCGTAAAGTTGTTGAAATATTAATGCTTTATCTTGAATATTCCACATTTCATTTGCTTTTAAGGCTGCTTTGAACGATTTACTTAGTCTTATGCTTAGTGTCTAAACCTTGAATATTCTGAGTCAAATCAGATGTTTTGAATATAAACATCTGATTATAGCTCTTCTGATAGACACTCAGAGTGAGCACCTAGTATTTTATTTTTAGTAAATGCTTATCAAGTGGTTGAAAGTTGAATTGTTGGTCTGATTTGGCACACTTGTGAAATTTGGTATCTGAATGCTTCAGATGTTAAGAAGCTCCTTTATTCTAAGCTCGGATAATCGGATTTTATTCACCTTTGAACTGATTCTTGATAGGCTTACTTGCCCGGGTCGGAATTAAAGATATCTAGTGGGTCGACTTGTTACTTTTTTATTTATCGTGTTTGACTTGTCAAACTTGTTAAGGATGATATTAAACCTGGCTGTATTTTGCTTGTACAACCCCATCATGGAAAATTATTCACAAGTAACTTTTATTATGAACTTATTTGAAGTTTGACAAACCAGTCTGATACAGTTCCCGATGAACTGAATTACTCCAACCAGTTTGATAAGGTTCTCAAGCATATACTCCTTCGGTAATGCTAGGGGCACAAAAAAAGTTAACAAAATGATGGATACAAAATGATGTGGCGATAGATATTTAATTGGTTACATCGATAGTGGATCCGACACACTTTAATTAAAAACACCAATAAAATTTTGACACTTCATATTGTAGATCAAATTTTGTGGCACTTTTTTGTGATTTTATATTTACCATATTCCTTTAGTTTCACTAGAAGATTCACTAAAGGATGCACTTTTTTGGACACTTGGATTCGTTGCGCTAAAAGATTCACTAAAAGGTGTACTTTTTTTTTGACACCTGGATTAAGAAAATGTGCAAGTAATGTAGTGTTGTTGTGAGTGTGCACGTGAGTCTCATTTAATAAAAAAATATTTTAAATTTTAAATTTTGAAATATGAAATTTTCAATGAGACAACCTTGATAAAGAGTGCAATGAAAAGTGGGACGGAGGGACTATAGTTCAATGCAATTCATATTTTGGGCAATACACTAGGTTCAGTTCGATCTAGGTTTACGTATGTACACTTATTAATCGATCCAAATCAAACTTTGAATCATGGCTTCAAACTGCCAAAATGTATAAAGAAACCCAACTCTCATAATATCAACAACGACAACAAAGCCTTAATTTTATGATTAATCTTATGACGTGATATAAATCTTCCTATATACTCAATGTTAAAGAAAATATGTGAGGAAATAAAAAAGAAATAAAGAAAAACCAACCCAATTTATCTTGAGTTTATTTACTCCATTTTTTTTTTGGGGGGGGGGGGGGGGGCGGGGTTAGACTGTTAGTATCATTCCGTGATCAGGAAAGAAATAACGATTGGTATTACACACTAGAACATAGAAAGTCTTTGAACTATTCATTTTTGGGCTCTTTACATTACACCACCCTCCATCTCCCAGCCACAATTCATACCACATTTAACTTCTTTAACAATCATTCATCTTCCATTTCTCACTATAAATCCATCCCCATTTCCCTCATTCCAAATCACCCCAAATTCATCTTCATTCTCTTTACTTCTCCCAAGCAAATCATCATACTTAATCAGCAAGCAATGGTTGCTCTGTCCACAACCTCTATTTCTCTCAAATCACTCACTTCCCCAACCCTACTTCCTTCTCTTTCCTCCGCTCCCAAAACCCTCTCCGTCCTGCTCCCAAACAAACTTCTGTCTCGTAGCCTCGCTGTCTCCAACCCTGCAACCGCCACCATGAGTAACTCTTTCACTTGCAAGGCCACTGAATCTTCTGATTCTGTCACATCCAGTAAGCAAGATTCAATATTTTGAAATACCCATATTTTGTTGTGATTTAATCATGAAAGTTGGTCATTTTTGTTTGTTTTATGTTCTTGGTTTCAGCTAAGGTTCAGGAACTATATGTTTATGAGATCAATGAGCGCGACCGTAGTAGCCCTGCTTATCTTCGTTTGAGTCAGAAGACTGTCAATTCTCTTGGTGATATTGTCCCCTTTACCAACAAGGTATTTTTTAATTAATCTCCCGACAAAACAAAACATAACTCACTCTAATTCTAATTCAGTTCGATAATGAAATTGCATATAGATTTATTCAGGAGATCTGCAGAAGCGATTGGGAATAACTGCCGGAATATGCCTTCTGATTAAGCATTTGCCGGAGAAGAATGGTGACCTTTATGAGGCTATATACACCTTTCACATGGGGGACTATGGACAGATATCAGCACAGGGAGCATATAATACTACAGAGGATACATTCCTATCTGTGACAGGTGGGACGGGTGTATTTGAGGGTGCACGCGGACAGGTTAAGCTGCAGCAGCTGATTTTTCCGGTGAAGTTGTTCTACACTTTTTACTTGAAGGATATTCCAGATTTGCCTAAAGAGTTGCTTGGCGTGCCTGTTCCTCCGTCGCCTGCGGTTGAGCCAACTGCTGCCGCAAGGGCTTGTGAGCCAGGTTCTACCGGTCCTAATTATAGTGATTAGATAATTGGTGTTAGTGTGACTGGAAATGAGGGGAAATGGTTTTGCTTTGTTTGATCCAAGTTATTTGAGTAATAAAATGTAGTTGGAGTATCTATTATCTTAGAGTAACAGTTATATGTATAAATATTAAAATAAATAGTTTTAAATTTCAAATTATTAACAGTTAATTCGCCTAAACCCTAAAACCTTCAATAGATCGACCTTAATCCTTGACGGATGTGCTTTACGGTCCCCCATAATATGCCCACTTGGGGGACTTCTTTCTCCAGCTGTTCTAAGAGGGAACCGCGTCCAGGCTCTCTCTTCCGGTCATCCCCTTCGTCAGCTCTTTGATTGGGATGCTCTTACCTAAGTTCCTAAACTTGGACATATTTGGTTAGTACACGGTATTACCGTACCGACCAAATATAAGTTTTATTGGTAGTTTGTGTACCTATTATTTTTATAGAGATACTTTTAAGTTTAACCATATTTTTAATTAAAAAAAAATATACAATCTAAACCTAATTAAACTAGTATTTTCACCGGTTTCCTTATTTCTATTCCCAACTAATATCGTCTTCTCGTTGACCACGGCCTATAGGAACCAGGCTCTGTTCTCGCATCTCTCTCGTTCTCTCAGTCTCATGGTACATTGTTACCTCCACCAATGACCACTTCAAGTGGTCATCCACTAAAGACAAAAGGAAAATGAAAAAAAGAAAATGAAAAAGGAGGAAAGGCCGTTCACAGTGAGGTGAACATAGCCAGTTGACCAACCCAAAAACTGAACATGTTCATTCAAATTTAGTGGCCACTTGTCACTTTGTTATTGGCTTGGTAAGATTTTACACAACCTATTTGGATAAATTTTAATATATTAACAATTATATTTATCTTTTATTAAATATAATTAAATATGTAATTTCTATTTCATGTATTTGTACTTTTAGTTTCACAATGTATTATAATTTCAAATTTAATTCTAAGTTTAATTTTTATTAAATTTATTTATTTTATTTATACAAAACGAGTTTTTGATATGGGGCATTTACCATATAGTCCCTCAATATTACCTTATTTACCTCCTAGGACAATGAATATTTTAACTAACCATATAGTCCATAGCTTACATCTTCCTCAACATTTTACTAACTACACCCTCTCAACATTTTACTTTCACCCCAACCACTATCACCTTAGGCTATCCCTCACCACCTTCTCCAGTCAACAACTCCGGCAGCCACCATTTCCGGCGACCACTCCGGCGCAATATATATATATATATATATATATATATATATATATATATTTTATAGTTTCAGTGACCTTCCAGCATTTTCCTTACCCCAACCACTATCCCCTTAGACTATCCCTCACCACCTTCTCCAGTCAACAACTCCGGCGACCACCATTTCTGGCGACCACCAACCCCGGCGACCATTCCGGCGGGAAAAAAAGTTTTTTTTTTTTTTTTTTTTTTTTTTTTTGCTTCAGTGACCTTCCAGCATTTTACTTTCACCCCAACCACTATCCCCTTAGGCTATCCTTCACCACCTTCTCCAGTCAACAACTCCGGCGACCACTCTGGCGCAATTTTTTATTTTTTTTTTAGCTTCAGCGACCTTCCAGCAACCAAACAGTTGAGAACTTATTAGTACGTTCTCAGTTGTCAACTAAACTACTAATAACACGTACAACTCCGGCAACCACCAACTCCGACGACCAAGTCCGGCAACCAAACAGTTGAGAACTTATCAGTAAGTTCTCAGTTGTCAACTAAACTACTAAGAACATGAACAACTCCGGCGACCACCCACTCCGGCGACCAAACAGTTGAGAACTTAACTTATCAGTAAGTTCTCAGTTGTCAACTAAACTACTAAGAACACGGTCAACTCCGGTAACCACCAACTTCGGCGACCAAACAACCGAGAACTTATCAGTAAGTTCTCAGTTGTCAACTAAACTACTAAGAACACGAACAACTCTGGCAACCACCAACTCTGGTGACCAACTCTGGCGACCAAACAAATGAGAACTTATCAGTAAGTTCTCAGTTGTCAACTAAATTACTAAAAACACGATCAACTCCGGCGACACCAACTCCGACGACCACCAACTCCGGCGACCACACAACTGAGAACTTATCAGTAAGTTCTCAGTTGTCAACTAAACTACTAAGAACACGGTCAACTCCGGCAGCCAAACAACTGAGAAAATATCAGTAACTTCTCAGATGTCAACTAACTACTAAGAACACGATCAACTCCAACGACCAACTCCGGTGACTAAACAACTGAGTAAGTTCTAGTAGTAAACTATACTATTAAGAACATGACCAACTACAATGACGAAACAACTGATAACTTATCAGTAAGTTCTCATTTGACAACTACAAAAACACAATTAACTCTAACAACTAACTTCGACGACCAAATAACTAATAACTTATAAAAATATAAAATTTGCAATTAATTCACTGTTATTATACTCTTATTAACCATATTAACTTTGATTTTCAACTAATTTTAAAATGAAGGGAGTAAAGTGTTCCAAAACATCAACCCACAGAACTTGTTAAAAATTCTCAATTGTCAACTGCAAACTATGGCGATCAACAACTGAGAACTTCTGAAGTTCTCAGTTGTTCATTGAGTTGTTATGTGAACAATGCAAAATTCTCAAAAGTTCTCAGTTGTCAACTAAGACGGCAGTCTAATAACTGAGAACTCGCAGTTGGTTGAATATTTTCAAAATGTATTAGTTATTTGAAATAACTGAGAACAAAGTAATAAAATCATTGCCATTTTGGGAGGTCTCAAGTGAAGTGGGATGACCCAAAATGGAATAAAGTCTCAAGTGAGGTGGGACAGATGGAGTATGTGAGAGGAATAAGTGAGTGGGGATGACAAGTGAGACTTAAATTTATAACCATTTTAGGAAAGGTGAAGCAATCAACGGGACATCCATTTGAGTAATAAGTGAAGCTTAAAATGGGACAGAGGGAGTATACTCTTTATGTTCTAAATTGTGCCTGTCAACCGAGCGGGTTGGTTCGGGTTAGAGCGGGTTAGCAGGTTGACGCGAGTCGAACCCGTTTAATTTCACGGGTTAAAAGGGACGGGTTGCGATGGGTTGACCCGTGACGACTCCTTTGCAAGTAGCAGACTTTTAGTAAACAAACAACAAACCCATTTTTATAGCAGCCAAGGAGTAGCCTGTTTGGATATAAAAGAAAAAATTAATTGTTTCCAGCTAATAAATTGAAAAGGGGCTTTCCTAGTGTGTCCACCATTCCCCATCTTTTCTCTCTCCTCGAACCAAACAACATCAAAGGTGAGTCGGGGCCTTCAATGGTGTTTGTACTAGCTTGCCGGCCATAACATTAATGGTTGTCTACAGAAACACGACCATGGAAGAGAAAATCTTGATTTCTTATTGAGAGTTAGACAGATCTGACCTCTTCGCTTTTTTCTCCGTCCGCCACAGTCGCCGGCATCCGTCGTCGTTTCCGGCACCGGCGCTGATATCTGTCATCGGATTTGTCACCACCGCCGATCTCCGCCGTCGGTTATATCACCCTTGCCTGCCGGAGTATTCATTGATTGAAACAGAGAGAGAGAAACGTAATGACGGGTTTGTTTTCAACGATTCAATTCCAGTGCGACTGTGCGAGCTTTTAATACTAGCAGGTCAAACGAATCGCCGGTGAAGAAGTTGGTCGGCTGGAGGCGGAGAAGGGGAGGAGTCGCCGGAACTGAGGGAGGAGAGGGCGGAGGTGTGAGGGTAGAGAGAGAGACGGTCGCCGGAGGTAAGAGGGAGATGGTGGCCGGAGTAGGGGGAAATGGTCGCCGGAGTAGGGGAGGAGAGGGGAGAGGTGGTAGGATGGATAGAGAGAGAGAGGGGGTGGGTGTTGATAGGCGTGGGGTTAGTGTTATTTAAAGTGTTCAGGGATTATATGGTTAGAAAAAATATTTTGCTGGACTAGGAGGTAAAATTGAAAAGTCACTGTCCTAAGACGTAAATTCAATAATATACAGGGACTAGGAGGTAATTTTCTCTTTTGATAATAGAACATAAATATTTAGTAAAAAGTAACAAAAATAATTAAAAATATTAAGTTGGGTTGGGTTGGGTTGTTGATGGGAGTTAAAAATAGAAAAGTTGGGTTGAGGTTGTAGGTTGTGTATGTGGAAGAGAAAAAAACAATATTTAATTGTTGGGTTGGGTTGGATGTGTTCATTGATGGAGATAGTCTTAATGGAGATAGTCTTAGAAGCGCGAGTTGAGAATGCTAAACATTGCTCATCCAAGTTCTAATTGTAAAATACTCTAGGTTCTTCTGCTTGTGTTTGTGTACAATATATTAATGTAATCTAGAACCTTAAATTATTTGTAATTTTTGATATTTTGGTATTAAATATGTCATTTTACATTGTTAATTAATTTAAGGGCAAATTGCAAATTGGTAACATGAGTTTGTCTCATGTTTGCAATCCCCAACCTAAGAGTTAAATTGTGTCAATCAGCCATCTAAGTTTGTCAATTTGTGGCAATGTGGTGAATAAACTAACTTTCCGTTAGTTATTTAACTGCCCTAAACACATGTGCCTCGCACATGACCTTTAAGAAGGGTAATCTTGTCAATCCCCGAACCAAAGAAAAAAAGGCAAAGAAATAAAAAGACCATGTGATGGTCTCCCTTGTTACCCTTGACCAAAAAATGAAAAAGGAAAAAAAAAAGAAAAAAAAAACAAAGTCAAAAACCCAGAAGTCAGAAACCCACAAAAAAAGGCAAAGAAAACAGAAAAAACAAACAAACTTAAAAAACCCAGAAACCCACCTTCCCCTTTTCCATCGGCCTCACCATTTTCTCCGGCTGGCCGGTGGACCTTTCACTGACCATCCTTACCTTATAACCTACCCCGACGAGATTTGTGTTTAAGTAGCTCCACCTCAACCTTTGCTTCTCAGCACTGTCCCTTTCCATTTCTTCTCCGCCAGTGCTGCCGTCCTTCCATGTCAGTAGTATGCTTCAGCTTTGTCGGATCTGATTTCGAAATCTTAAATCTGACTCTCTTTCTCTCTCTCTCTCCCTCTCCCTCTCTCTCTGTTTTTCCAAATCTAGTTTTGAAATCAAATCAATTTTTGGCGTTGTTAGGGTTGGGAATGGAGAAAGATGGAAGGTGAAGGGGAGTGAATGGCGTTGTTGGGGTTGGGAATGGAAAGAGATGGTGGTGGTGGTAAGGGTGGGGATGGTGGTGGTGTTAGGGTGTTGGGAATGGAAAGAGATGGGTAATTTTTTTGATTTGTCTCTTTATTATCAAGAAATTGCAGTTGACCCCCTCAGTAAACACATGTTTTGGGCAGGCTCTAAGAACTGACAAGATTGCCCTTTTTAAAGGTCATGTGCGAGGCACATGTGTTTAGGTCAGTTAAAAAACTAACGAAAAGTTAGTTTATTCACCACATTGCAACAAATTGACAAACTTAGGTGGCTGATTGGCACAATTTAACTCTTTGGTTGGGGATTGCAAACATGAGACAAACTCAGGTTACCAATTTGCAATTTGCCCTTAATTTAATACTATGGTTTTGTGATGTTTAAACTTCAAAAAACATTTGCTTAATTGTTTTTTTTTTTTTTTTTTTTTTTTTTTTGTGTTTGGTAATGTTTAGTACCAATCATACCAACCAATACCAACTGCACCAATAAAGTTGGTATACCGAATTTGACGGTTGGTGCATGTATCTATTTTAGTGTACCAACTTAAACTTGGTTGGTACACTGTACATGAAAAAACAGTCGGTATACCAATCATGCCAGCCCTAACTGTCACTTATTAAAAGTGTCAATTTAATTATTTATAAACGCCAGTATGAATCGCTGGCCATTTATGACATTAATACTTGCATTTACGATGCAGATGCACTTGCAGTTATTTATAAAAATGTCATCGCTTCTTTTAAAACAAGTGCCAGTTTATTTACAAAAACACGACAGCCTCTTCTGAAAACTCATTTTTCCTAATTACTTGGAAAATTGCTTTTTCCCCTAACGGAATAATAACAAGAACATGGAACGTACTACACCTTCATTTGCACCAAAGGTAAGGTACTATGAATTGACAACATAAAATAACGTACTTTTGAGTCTCGTTGCAAATAAGGTAACCAGGTTGGATGACGTTAAAATTCATTAACAAAAGGAACCAACTCGTTAAATAAGATACCAATGGTTAACTAAGTAACGATTACTATTTCATCTCTACCATGCATTTTTGCTATTTCAAACCATGGATGAATACATATTGAACCCGAACTCAAAATCAAACTCAAAAATTCAACCCAAATTAAACCCGAATTCAACAATGGTGCTTGTAAACAAGAAGAAGAAACTAAAATGAAAGCAAAATCGAACCCTATTTCGAAAAATTGAAGTCTGAAAATCGAAACCCAGATTAGAAATCACTGTTTGGTTGCTACTAGGGTTGATAAGAATGTCCTGGGCGAGATGGAGGTGTTTGAGGACATTGATGGCTTCGTTGATTAGGAAGACGTCGGGAGAGGCAAAGGACAACGACGTGGGTTACAAGATTCCCCTATGCCAAATTGTAATTTGGGGAGCCATATTCACATAATATTCTAATTTGGTTCAAGAAAAATTACTTTACATTTTCCTACAACAAGGTTGCTTCCCGAAATTCCGAATTCTAACTAATGTTAAATGTATTGAATGAGTGTTAGTTTTTTTTTTTTTTACATATTTTGTTGACATTTCAGTTATGTTTTTAACTTCGTTAAGATACGTTCCACAATATGAAACGAGATGATAAAGTACGTTACACTAAGATGTCAATTCTTGGTACGTTCCATTAATTGCAAAAAACTCTGTTAGTGCAAACAGAGGTGTTACATCAGATGTTGCCACTGACAGTCAAGTGCTGCCTGGCGGAAATTATATATAGTTTGATATTTCTTTCTAATATTAATTTTATACTAATGTCCTAATATTTTGTCTAGATGTCTGTGTTGTTGGTCCATATTTCAGAATAAAATAAGGTGGATTTAGGAGCTAAATACATGGAGGAGTGATTAAAAGAAAGTTACAAATAAATGGAGGACTTTCAAACATATTTAACATGTGTCAAATATGGAAAAACGTGGGAAGACTCATTCAAATGGTTTGTTGCTGATCAAAGAGAAGAGTACAAGCATGGAGAAGCATGGAGTACAAATGGGCGAAGCTTAGACTTGGGCATGAAGTATTCGGTTGAGATAAAAGTGGAAAGTGGACCAAGTCTTGCTTGATTTGTGGAGAGTTAGCTCGGCACATGATCTCCACCCTCCTCACTCGTCACAAACAGCCTTGGTCTGTGTCATTGAGTAGCCTCCAAGTCTTTGTTGGCTATATATAGTGCTTGGATGAGAAGATTGAAGACAAGCCAAAACTATCACACACATCCATAGCACAAAGACCAAAGTACTCTTGGCTCTTTAAGATTCATTCTTCCATACACTCTTTTATCACTCAAATACTTCGGGTTTGAGTGAGTTTTGGTTAGGATAGAATCTTGTACTTTGTTCTTAGTTTGGTTCCATAGAGAGTATATCATATTAGTTATAGAGCACCTTTTGACTTGGTATTTGGTGTACTTATTAAATATAAAGTTTTCGCCTAAGGGCAATCTTAAGTTATATTTATATAACTTGAGAAAAATATATCTCTTGTGCTATTTAATTTTCCGCTGCAAAACTCTTTTATTTTTGTGTGTGTGTTTTCTGTCCGTCAGAAAGTGTTACCTGGGGTGTTACCTAACATTTGAGGTAACATCTGTTCTCAGTAAGCCTTTGACAAACATTTTCAATTGGCACCAGAGCCCGATCACTTGACATACTAAGTGGTTCGTTCCAGTTTGTCATGGTTTTCGATCCTGCTAATCCCAATCAGAAACGTCTTCCTGTTTTAGATGGCTCGAATTATGCTTATTGGAAGATCCGCCTACGCTCGCATACCAAATCAATTGATCTTCGGGCTTGGCGATCTATAACAAATGGTTACTCTCTTCCTATGTTACCCCCAGATAAAGATGGTGACGTTCAAGTCAAACCTGAATCTGAGTGGACTAATGAAGAGATTACTCTAGCTAATTTCAATGAAAAAGCACTTAATGCTATTTTTGAGTGGGTTGATATGCATATTTTCAAACTTATTCAAAATAGTTCCACTGCTCAAGAGGCATGTGACACTTTACAAAGATTTTGTGAAGGTGATACTAGTGTGCGTGAAAATAAGCTTAGAACTCTCACTGGCAAATTTGAAAGGTTGAGGATGAGTGAAAATGAAACTATTTCTTCATATTTTGAAAAATTGTTTGATATTGCAAATGAGTGTCAACTTTTGGGTGAACCTTTTACCAACAAACAACTTGTTTCAAAAGCTATTCAAACTCTCCCCGAGAGATTCAATATGAAAGTTTCATCTATTGAAGAAGCTCACAATCTTTCTACCATGAACATCAATTCTTTAATGAGCATTTTGAAAATTTTTGAGTCAAATCTCCTTGAACAAAGTGAGGTTTCTAAAGGAAAAAATATTGCTTTGAAAGTGCAATCCTCAGATTTTTCAAAAGATGAAGATGAAATTTTTGAAGAATTGGATGAAAATGCCAGTGTTGCTTTACTTTCTAGAAAATATAATGCTATGGTTAAAAAGTTTAACAATGAAAAGATGCAGGTAAAAGCAAAGAGCAACAAACCAAGGTGTATGATTTGATGCCAAGAAGGACGTTCCCATCTAAAGTCAGACCCTATACGTAGAGCATCCTCAGATCAATCAAGGTCTGATCCCAAATACATTGATTCAATTCAATGTCATGCTTGTTCGGGATGGGGTCATTATGCAAACGAGTGTGCCAACACACTACGGAAGAAGGGAAAGAACCTATGGGTATCCCTGAGTGACAATGAAGATGAGGGACCAGTCCAGGAGGAAGAACCAGAACAAACAAACATGTTTGTCACACTAAGTGACTCGCAGACTGAACATGTTACCAGAGATGTTACGTCCACTGAGATAACATCTGAGACCACACCTGGCAGGTATAACAATTTCAGTTCACATAATGATGTTTGTTTCATGGTTTCAACTAACCTTGATGCAGGAAGTTCGCAAGAGGATGAGCTGAGCAAAGATGAGCTCATTGATGGTTTAAAAAACCTTTGTGACGATTTGCTCAAAGAATGGAAGTAAGAGAACCAAGTGGTTAAAACTTTAACCAAGATGAACGATGGACTCAAAGCCTACTTGACTCAATTGGAAGTTCAAGCATCCAAGAGAGATGCCGAGCTAGAGAAAGTCAAGGGCAAATTGACTCTAGCCGAGACCACCTTGAAGAAACTCAACACTGGATCGTCCAAATTAGATGAGATCCTTAACTTGGGTAAGCCTCTCAAAGCAGGTATTGGTTTCCGAGAATCATTAGAGAGTATCACTTCTTCTTTGTCTTGTGATGAACATAATATATGTTTCGTGAAAGGTCATGATTTTGATCAAAATTCTTGTTCAAGTGATGCTTCTGACAAAGGGAAAGTGTGTCAAAATTGTCACATTACTGGACATTTTAAAAATAAATGTACTAAGCTTTCAAAAAAGGAGTCCAGTCCCTCTTTGTTACCTGAAGTGTTACCTAGCACTCCAGATAACACTTGTTGTCAGAAAGTCAAAAACACAAAAAAGAAGTAATGGAAACCTAAAGCTAACCTGAGTTGTAATGTTGTCTATACTGCCTTAATAACAAATGTTGAAGGATCATGGTTTTTTGATAGTGGGTGTTCACGCCATATGATGGGAACAAAAATGTTTTTAAAGGACTATGAATCTATTCAAGGGGGTAGTGTAACTTATGGTGGTGGGAGCAAGAGTAATATAATAGGAAAAGGGACACTAAATTTGACTGATTTTCCTGCCTTAAAGAATGTCTTGCATGTAGATGGCTGTTAGTACCCGATCTTAAAATGAGTTTATTAGGGCTTTCCCAAATATACAAGGACTTTATAGGGATTAGAAACCTTGCAAAAGACTTGTCCCGGATTCCCAAAATATAGCTCATTATTTTAGGAATATCTAGAATGACTTAAATTACAGTCGGCACGAAAACAGTCATAACTTTTGACTCCGGATGAATTACGAAACGCACCGCATATCAAATCGAACGTGAGAGAAAGAAGAACAAGAAAAAAATGAACTTGGCCACGCGGCCACATTCCATCATGGCCAGGCGGCCATGTTTGCCAAATGCAATCTTGGCCACGCGGCCATCTTTGCCTCAGGTGACCTGGACCGTCAGATCTCTCCACAAGTTTCCTATTTAAAGACCTCCCTTGCCCCATAATTAGAGGATCCGAATTTGAGAGCTCTTAAGGGACGATTTTTCTCCCAAATCAAGTCATTCAAGCCTCCAAAAACACTCTCAAGAATCCCAAGAAGATCCAAGGTTATTTCTTGCCAACAAAGGTAAGTTTTCTAACTTTTTCTTCATGTTCTTGTCATATTATTAGTTTAGATCCACAATATTCATATTCTTAATATGTTTATTCATGTGTTCTTCATAATATTCATGTTCCTAACATCTTTATTCATATTTTCTTCATGACATTCATATGTTCATAATATGTTCTTCGCATATTCATCATATTCTAGATTAAAACCTTATTTATGCTATATTTAGGGTTGCGATCTTCATGTTTGCATGTTATTTCATAGCCGATTATGATCTAGGGTTCATCAACCCAAGGATGATCTAGGAACTATTTCTAAACCCTAAACTTTAGGTAATTACTTCCATGATCAATAATCCTCCCATGATGAATGTGATGAATGTTCATTGAGATCTCAGTGATGGCATAGTCATTATTCTAGGATGTGATCATCCTGAATGTTTCTTTATCCTCCCTCTTCATTATGCATGATCCCTATTCTCTTTCCACATTCTAATTATGTGCGAACTACGCTGACCTGAGCTTCTCACATTGAGAGGAACGTAGGCAATCTTTGGATCCGGTCTAAATCACTAACACACTACTAACACATTCATCATGATAGAAAGACCGATCAATTCAGGCAATAGGAGTGATAACGTTCAATATTCTTCTCTTGTTGTAATTTGACCCCCGAACCCACTAAAAATGTTTTTTCAATGTTTTGGCTTTAATTAAAACGGCGTGGCGACTCTCATAATTTTAATGTTACTATGAATATTCCCAATTTCAAACACACGTATTCACAGTGGCGACTCTGCTGGGGACTGCTTTGAAACTTTTTCAAACTTAGTGGGTCTAACTTTCGTCACATCATGATGCTTGCCATGTTTACACATGCACACACTTTGTTGGTGTTGGTGCCCTAGGCACGTTTGTTGAACGTTGTAAGTTATCATGATAATAAAGAGATAATAGGATTATTATTATGGCTCATGTTTGCTTATAATAATCTCCGTCCCTAGAGCTTCTTAAGCACTAGTATAAAGGCTAAATGATCATGGGATGATCATGTTAGATTTATGGGTACTTGTTTGGAACAAGGTACTGGACATGACCCGCGGTATGATATTTATGTCATGGTCGATGTCATATATAAATCTCATATTAGTTATGTCATTTGAATCCTTAGACATGAAGTTATTATAGTCTTCCACTTGATGAAGATTATGTTTGACATATTCAAACGCTGCCTTAACACGGTAGTTATAAAGTATATGATTGGCATGATTGGATTCACGTAGGGAAGAATAATAAGCTAAATGGATTTGTCCCTCTTCGGAGAGATGTCAAGCTTGGGCCCCTCGAAGGAATGATGTTGGTGAAATGTTTGGCCAAACTCAAATGGATTGATTGGATCAATGTCATTTGGATTATCAACATATTCGGGATCGAGAAAAGTTTTGAACAAAACAAGTTGACTTGTTGACCATGACTTGTGTTCAAAGACATCGTGGACAAAGGGATTATGACATGTTCTAAAAGGAATGCGAACTTGTATCTAGTTACACTATTTGGGTAGGTATGACGGTTTGCTAGAACCTAATCATATCTTATGGGTTCATGTTTGAACCCATTGCCAACTTAGTGTAATCCTAGAGGGTCACACACAAATAGAACGAATCGTAAAGGACTAAATGGGAATTATGGAAAAATATCAGTGTTTTGGCTCTGGCAAGGTCGTGCGCCTTAAAATGGCACGGTCGTGCCATAAATCCAAACCAAGGCAAAACCTGTCGGCATGTTTGGCACGACCGTGCCAAGAAGACAAGCACGACCGTGCCGAAAATTGTCGATATGGGGGAATCATGCGGACCTGATGGCACGACCGTGCCAGATTATAGGGCACGACCGTGCCAGTCAAGTCGGCCAGAGTTCCTTGTTGCCTAATTTGGTGACGGGATTTATGGTTCCTAAGTCCTTAAGGGTTAAGGATTAGGACCTATAAAAGGATTCTTTCAGCAGCCATTAGACACATGATTATGTGTGCCTCCAAAGGGTTTTGGGAGGTTATTTTCTTGTTCTAAGATCCCAAAAGTGAAGAACAAGAATATTCATAATTCCATATAGTTCTTACAATTGTGAAAGCGTGTTTCATAATTTGGTCTAGCAACCAAGATCAAGTGTTCTTGATATTCGTTCGTGGTGTGGATACCGCTAGAGGGTGAAACTTATCATCTTCATAGTTCGTGATTCTTGCTTTGTTCGTGATCAAGATTTCAAGCCTCCATCGAATTCAAGGTTGCAAAATCAAAGGCATCATTATGTTGTATTTGACTTAATCATATGAATAGATCTATGGGCTTTGGGTTTCATAAACTTTAAATGCTTAATTCCGCTGCGCATGTTACTACGAAACCCAACAGTGGTATCAGAGCCCCGTTCATGTTGATTATTTCAATACATAATCATGTTGTGTGTATATAAATTGTTTATGTGCCTAGCATGATTTGAATATTGGGATTATGATGTTTATGTGGTCTATGCGTTTTATGTGGTTTATTGTTTTATAAACTTTAATCGCACTGTTCAATCGCAATTAAAATTATGGTGGATTTAAAATTGTTTGGATTATCAATTTTTGATTGGATCAAAGCTTTGATATTCTAGGGATTCAAGAATAAATCGGTTATTCAAGGTTTTGATGATCATGGTGATTGGATCACCAAGAACACCAAATCCTAATTGAATCGGGAAAAACAATTTTGAGATAAATTTTGGAACTTTAAAAATTTGGATTTTTCGCAAGGGGTCCGACCGGACCCAAGCCTTGACCCGGCCGGACCTAGGGTTTGGCGCGGGGGTAGGGTTTGGGTTTTGGGTGTGGATCTTGGGTTTAAATCTCCTATTTGTTTTAGTCTTGTGATTCTAAGATTAGTTCAAGGTTTGGATGGCTAATCTACGTTCATCGAGATTGTGTTTCCCAAACTTGATCGCAATCAAGGTTTCAAAGATAAAACGAAATTAGAATTATGAAAAGTTCATAATTGCTAAAATTGAGAAACAAAGTTCTTGATTCAATGATTGGAGATCCATGTGGAATTGTGAATGCAATTGGCCTACGTTCATCGAGACCATCTATTGCTTAGTTTCGGCCACATGGACTACTTTCTTGGTTTCTTGAATTAGTGCGGAATTGTGGTTGCCAATGGCTTAGTTCGGCCGCACTTCTTGTTGTCTTGATTTGGAGATGATGACCAAAGTTCAAATAATCTCATCCTCATAATCATAGAGAAACTAATGACACATAAATATTATGCTTAAATTAATGGAAATTAATTTAGTGGCTAAACTTGATGCGTAACATGTTTATCTTGTGTACTCATAAATATGTTGTATGCTATATGTGATGAACCTTCAAAGAAAGTTTTAAGTTCTTTTTGCCATGCCATGATTAAAACACTTGTTTATACATGGGTGATTTTGATGTGGGTTCGCCTCCGCGAGGTGCATTAATTTTATTCATGTATGAGCAAGATGAGGTTCATTAATTCAATGTGGGCTTGCCTCCGCAAGGTGCATTAAATTGAATGGTTCCTATACGTTTAAAATGGTTGAACTTAATAAGGCGTCAAAACGGTTTTGGGCCTAGGCAAAAGATGAGATTAAACATGCTTTCGAAATTGGATCCCTAAGAATCATATGAGATATGATTGACAAGAAATTGTCTACCTAATTAATTTGATTTTGAGCGGTCCACCTCCGTGGACTCAAAGTTAAATTAAAATTGGATCTTAGCCCAATATCAAAAGAGTCTCATGAAAGGATCTAAGAGTCATATGAGATATGATTGACAGGGTTGTCTACCTAATTAATTTAGTTTTGAGCGGTCCGCCTCCGTGGACTCAAAATTAAATTAAAGTTGGATCTTAGCCCATTTAAATTATATTATACATTGGATGTATAAGAAGGTTATATAATTTAGTGGGAGTATTTTTGGAAAATACATTATTTATCTCTTTAATGAGATTGGTACTTGTAAAATTTTGGAAATTTTGCATGAGTTGTAGATAATGACAACTAACTTCGTTGCGATCAATCCTTGTTAAGGATAAAGCTTCAAAAGAATGGTACAAAATTCATGGGGGATCCTGAGCCTAAGAATGGTTCTAAGGCAAGAAGATGGGTTGTACATTCTTGATGGGCCTATTCCTAAAGAACCCAAAGCCGGAATAGACAATCACAAGAATCATGAGTATGATTCTAGGAATGTGAGTTGTCTTATGCTCGCGATTATGTGCTCAAAACTCCAACAAAGTTTGGAACTTGTAGAAGCCTATTAGATAGGCGTGGAGTTGAGTTACATGTTTCAAAGAGCAATCTAGGCAAGAGAGGTATAAAACCATTATTACATTCACTTCTTGCAAAAGGAGTAAAGGGCAATAAGTGGAACCTCACATGCTTAAGATAAAGGCTACGTAGAGCATCTTGAGAAACTTGGTTGTCCAATTGGATTGGAACAAGCCATGGATCTCATTCTTGATTCATTGTTTAAATGTTATGATCACTTAGTGATGGAATATAACATGCTTAAAATGAATAAGAATTTCTTCGAATTGCATTAACATGCTGAAAAACTGCGAAGATAAAGATATTGGAGAATGGTTCTCCAATGCTCATAGTTCATGATGGAAAGAGGCCAAATGCCAAAAGAAAAGTAAGACAAGAGTTGTCAAACCTAAAGGAAATAATTTTGGTTATAATAATAACTCTAATAGATGCAATTTCGTAAAATGGCAATTGGATTGACCATTTAGAATTGTAGTCAAAATTCTGGGTGATCAATAAAAGAATGGTAGTGGGACTACCACTCAGAATATTTATGTTATAAATTATTCTTTCTAAATTTAATTATTGGGTATTGGATACCAGAATAATTAGTAAGATGAAAGACTACTTATAGTAAAGTTTTATCTACAAACAGTAATGATGCAATGGTTGCAACATTGTTCGTAGAACACTTGTAAAGTGACTGATGTAGTAGAAAACATTATTTTGTTATAAGATAATGAAGGATATTAATTTCTTATTTGGAATAAGAAAAGTGCTTTATTTATTATGATTTACTTCGTTGTGTTATCATATAAATAAATCTTATATCCTAAATCTTGAAGAACAAAATAATAAAGACTATAACATAAATAATTAAAATTCTTTATGCATTATTGTTTTGATCAAATAAATGAGAAATGCATATCTAAAATTCTATGGGACAGAGTTTTAAGTCATATGATTTGGAATCACATGATTTATGCAAATCTTATTTACTTGGATCAAGACATCTTTTACTATGATTGGTAAAAAGGATAATGTCTTAATTGACCTAATACATTTTGATGTGTATGGTGCATTAAGAAGAAATGCTAAAAGAGAATTTTGGTTATACTTGGTAAAACTATTCAAAAATTATGATTGGATCATGGTGATGAATAATTAAACCGAAAATTTGACAGTCATCATTAAAGTTGTGAAATGGTTTCACAAATTAACTTCACTAAGAATATCATTCTAAATGATATGTCTGCGTGGAAGTATAAGAACCTTATTGGATATGGTTCATAAGATGATAAAATCAAAAATTGATCTTCCATTATTTGTTTTGGGGTTATGTATTATAAACTGCTATAACTACACTAATTTGAGTTCCATCAAAAAGGTTAAATGATGAAAGAAAACACGGTTTGTCTTTCGTAAAGATTTAAGATGGTGAGACCTTTTGGAAATGAGCTGTCTGGGACACACTCACATTTAAATCCAATAAATATACTTTCATGGGATATCCTAAGGAAGCTTGAGGATAACAATTTTACTCATAAGAAACAAATGGTTTGTTGATTATGATGATACTTTTCTAGATAAATGGTTTATCTCTAAAAGAATCAGTGGGAGTAAAATGTATCTCGAATGGTTCGAGACCTAGAAAATATATATTTTAACCTAAGATGGAAGTTGAACAAGTTCTCACAAGGAGTCGTGAAAAGTCTGTTCAAAAGATATACAAGAACTTGCGTATGTGATAGGACACAATCTATTGCAAGAAATATTAGATATTTCGAAATAGAAAATGTTGAGGTAAAGTTCATTTGGAATGAAGTATTTACCATCTATCAAAGATGCAATGTCAACTCCACATATTTAGATTAATGACTTGGAGTCATGAAATCTAAAAGGCAACCCATGTGTAATAATCAAGTTTGGAACTTGATCATTCTAACCTAAGGTGTAAAAACCAAAGGAGAGGAATGAGTTTTCTTGGAGAAAATTTTACATGGATAGCAAAGAAATTTACTAGAATTCTCGTAGTCACATGTTTATATTTGGAATATGAAAATTGACAAAATGATGTCAAAACAAGTGTTCCTCAACGGGAACTCACTTAAGGATGTATTGGATACAATCTAAAGGTTTTGACAGTCAAAGAAAATTCTGATAAATTATGAAAGTTGCAGAAATCCACTGGATGGATTAAAGCAAACTTGTGGGAGTTGGAATCTCCGTTTTGATAAATCAAAAGAGTTTGACTTGATCAATAACGAAGATGAACCTTGTATACACAAGAAGATTAGTGGGAGCATAGTGATATTCCTTAAATTAAATATGTGGATAACATATTGCTCATTGGAAACGACATTCCTACACGTTAGTCTGCAAAGATTTTGTTAAGAAAGTGTTTCGCAATAAAGAATATGGATGAAACTGCATATGTCCTTGGCATTAAGATCTATAGAGATAGATCAAAGAAGCTAATTGATTAAGCCAAAGTACATACATTGACAAAGTCATTAGAAGATTCCGCAAAGAAAATTCTAAGATAGGACGGTTGTTAATGTTACATGGAGTTTTCTATGCAAAGACTCAAATGTCCTGAGACAAATGATGAGCATGAGAAGAATGAATGGGATGCAATTTGCTTCGGAAATTGGATCCATCATACCATGATAAGTACTAAGCCGGATATATCTAAATGCTTGGAGCATGACGAGTAGATATTAATCCGACAACCGGTGAGAATCACTGGATGGCTATGAAACAATTCTTAAAGTACTTAAGAAGGACTAAAGATTTGTTTTGATCTATGGAGGGATGGAAGATGATCTCGTCGTATATGAGTACACGGATGCATACTTCCAAACTGACAAAGATAATAGAAAAATCGCAATCGAGTTTTATAACTAATGGTGAAGCTGTAAGTTGGAATGGTTCCAATCAGAGTACAGTCACTAATTCTATGACTAAAACTAAGTATATCGCTGCATAGGATGCTGCAAAGGAAGTTGTTTGGATTAAGAAGTTCATTGGTGAACTTAAGATGGTTCCTAGTATTGCTAATCCAATAGACCATATTAGTGATAATAGTGGTGCTATTGATCAAGCAAAGGAACCAAGAGCACATCCCAAATCCAAACACATACTTAGGCGTTCTCTTATCGTTCGAGAAATCGTTGATAAGGGAGACATACATATATGCAAAGTACCTACTAATGATAACGTTACGGACACACTAAACAAAGGGACTTCCACAAGCTAAGACATGATGGTCATGTTAGGTCCATGGGTATTGGATACCTAGAGATTGGGCCTAGGGCAAGTGGGAGATTGTTGGTGTTGGTGCCCTAGGCACGTTTGTTGAACGTTGTAAGTTATCATGATAATAAAGAGATAATAGGATTATTATTATGGCTCATGTTTGCTTATAATAATCTCCGTCCCTAGAGCTTCTTAAGCACTAGTATAAAGGCTAAATGATCATGGGATGATCATGTTAGATTTATGGGTACTTGTTTGGAACAAGGTACTGGACATGACCCGCGGTATGAGATTTATGTCATGGTCGATGTCATATATAAATCTCATATTAGTTATGTCATTTGAATCCTTAGACATGAAATTATTATAGTCTTCCACTTGATGAAGATTATGTTTGACATATTCAGACGCTGCCTTAACACGGTAGTTATAAAGTATATGATTGGCATGATTGGATTCACGTAGGGAAGAATAATAAGCTAAATGGATTTGTCCCTCTTCGGAGAGATGTCAAGCTTGGGCCCCTCGAAGGAATGATGTTGGTGAAATGTTTGGCCAAACTCAAATGGATTGATTGGATCAATGTCATTTGGATTATCAACATATTCGGGATCGAGAAAAGTTTTGAACAAAACAAGTTGACTTGTTGACCATGACTTGTGTTCAAAGACATCGTGGACAAAGGGATTATGACATGTTCTAAAAGGAATGCGAACTTGTATCTAGTTACACTATTTGGGTAGGTATGACGGTTTGCTAGAACCTAATCATATCTTATGGGTTCATGTTTGAACCCATTGCCAACTTAGTGTAATCCTAGAGGGTCACACACAAATAGAACGAATCGTAAAGGACTAAATGGGAATTATGGAAAAATATCAGTGTTTTGGCTCTGGCACGGTCGTGCGCCTTAAAATGGCACGGTCGTGCCATAAATCCAAACCAAGGCAAAACCTGTCGGCATGTTTGGCACGACCGTGCCAAGAAGACAAGCACGACCGTGCCGAAAATTGTCGATATGAGGGAATCATGCGGACCTGATGGCACGACCGTGCCAGATTATAGGGCACGACCGTGCCAGTCAAGTCGGCCAGAGTTCCTTGTTGTCTAATTTGGTGACGGGATTTATGGTTCCTAAGTCCTTTAGGGTTAAGGATTAGGACCTATAAAAGGATTCTTTCAGCAGCCATTAGACACATGATTATGTGTGCCTCCAAAGGGTTTTGGGAGGTTATTTTCTTGTTCTAAGATCCCAAAAGTGAAGAACAAGAATATTCATAATTCCATATAGTTCTTACAATTGTGAAAGCGTGTTTCATAATTTGGTCTAGCAACCAAGATCAAGTGTTCTTGATATTCGTTCGTGGTGTGGATACCGCTAGAGGGTGAAACTTATCATCTTCATAGTTCGTGATTCTTGCTTTGTTCGTGATCAAGATTTCAAGCCTCCATCGAATTCAAGGTTGCAAAATCAAAGGCATCAAGGGTTAGTATTCTAGTATTCATTATGTTGTATTTGACTTAATCATATGAATGGATCTATGGGCTTTGGGTTTCATAAACTTTAAATGCTTAATTCCGCTGCGCATGTTACTACGAAACCCAACACACTTGCCATGTTTACACACGCACCTCACACACTTTCCATGTTAACACATGCACCCTACACACACCTGCCATGTATACACATGCACCCTACACACACCTGCCATGTTTACACATGCACGCACTTGCCATGTTTACACATGCACACACTTGCCATGTTTACACATGCACCCTACACACACCTGCCATGTATACACATGCACCCTACACACACCTGCCATGTTTACACATGAACCTCACACACACTTGCCATGTTTACACATGCACCTCACACACCTGCCATGTTTACACATGCACCCTACACACACTTGCCATGTTTACACATGCACACACTTGCCATGTTTATACATGCACCTCACATACTTGCCATGTTTACACATGCACCCGTGCACCCCGCCATGTTAATACTTGTACCTTGTACCTTGTACCATGTACCCTTGTTATCTTCGCTTTAGTATTAGGGTCAAACAAAACTCTGCTATGCTCCCTTGTACATTATTCTCTCTCTCTCTCTCTCTCTCTCTCTCTCTCTCATGCATTGCATTTGCATCATCCTAACATTAAAAACTTCTCTCTTTTCTCCCTAAAAAAGAATTAGTTTTTACCACACACTACCACTAGTCCGTGTCAGCACTGCACAGGTCCCCATTACCCGGAGTATTCGATGTGCAGGAATTTGTGCGCTACTGCCGCCCTCTTTTCGAGTCACTCGTCTACTCCACTCACCGTGTACGTTCCGCGAGCGGTGGGAACCTTTTACCTTACCCGTGTCAACCTACACATAGAGATCAGGACACTTCTTGGACCAACCATTTAGGATGTAAATAAATGCAAAACTTTTCGTTAAATAAAATGTGCATTGCATCTAGGCGACCTCCAAGGTCCATCGCTCACCCCTTGGGCCATCTATCAAAATTCCTCATCTTGGCCTATCTAGGTTACCTACCCATCATTGCGATCCATTTGGGTCTACCCTTTATCTCGACCCGCTTTGGTAAAAATCCCACCATCCTTTGCCTCTTAGGACAACTTGATCTACCTTTGACCTCCTAGGTCAACCTTCGACCGCCTAGGTCAACCTTCCCAACCTTTGACCTCCTAGGTCAACCTCATCCACCTTTGACCTCTTAGGTTAACCCTTGACCGCCTAGGTCAACCTCATCCACCTTTGACCTCTTAGGTCAACCCTTGACCGCCTAGGTCAACTTTATCGGCCTCCGACCTCTTAGGTCAACCCTTGACCTCCTAGGTCAACCTTATCACCTCCGACCTCTTAGGTCAACCCTTGACCACCTCCGACTCCTAGGTCAACCTTATCCGTTTTCGACCTCTTAGGTCAATCTTTGATTCCATAGGTGAACCCAATTACCTTTGGACCTAACCCCCTTAGGTCGAACCGTCATATTGACCCACCTAGGTCATTATTTGACCCACCGTCGTCCAGACCAACCTAGGTCAACCCGTTTAGGTCCAACTTGTCCGTCTTAGGTTAAAACTACCCCTTCACCTTTGACCCGTCAAGGTCAACCCGTGACCCGCTTAGGTCGACTTACCTATCTTGGATCCATCTAGGTCAATCTCCAACCTTCCTTAGTCCACCAACCCGAATAGGTCAACCTTAGACCCGCTTAGATCAAACCATGTCTATCCCGCTTAGATCATCCCATAGGCGAACCGCTACAACCCGCTATCTTGATTCATTCACCATATAGGTCAATCCAACCCTTCTCATTTAGGTCGACCTATCCTTTACCCATCTAGGTCAACCCACCATTATCGTCGCATCCTAGCTTGAACCATTTCTTGTCTCAAACATTAGGTCAAACCTTAGGTCAAATTTAGGTCAAACCTTAAGTCAAACCTTACCCGATTCCTATAGGTCTTCCTCACCCATGCTTGACTACAGACCGAGTCATCTCCCTCTTTTTGACCCCTATGGTCATCTCTCACCTCTTTTTAAAAGTCTCACTTGACTCGAACTACAGCGACCTGAGCCTCCTATTGTGTGGGACCTCTCCCTCATGGTAAGGGGAACGTAGGCAACTTCGGCCCGGTCAAACTTTCAAATTTTTGTCAAAAATGCATTTCAAAACGTGGAGACCGACTGTTTTCCAAAAGCGATTGTATAACGATGCCTTATCATTAAATATGAATCTAATTTAAATTCAAAGACCTAATTCATCTACAACCATTACAGAATCCTGCATCATGTCTGTTGAAAGGAACATCGAAGTTGCAAATGAAGCTATTACCCAAGGTCTCGAGACAACTCTCCACACCAATACTGATCTCAATGAGCAAGCGCTCCATTTCGAGACCATCCTCAACGAGCAAGCAACCCTCTTCCGGACCGCTCTCGACGAACAAGAAGCCTACTTTGAGACTGTCCTCCTCAAGCAAGTCGACCGCTTTAAAAAAGAGATGTGCAAGGCTCTAAAGGACACTGAGAAGCACCTTCACTCTGATATTTATTGCATTTATGATTACCTCGGCCGAGTTCTCCCTCTTGCTCAATTTCAACACCCGTACGCTCCTCAAATGTATGGGCCATCACAGATTTCCCCCATTGGGATGCCTCCTAAGACTACTCATCAACGACATGTACCGGTACCTAAACCACCCTCAAAGACAGTTCGGAAGGACGAACGCGAGTACAATGACTTGGGTATGCCGTTAGTCAAACTCTTCAAAATTCTAGTTCAAGCCGGCAAGTTGTCTCCTTTGTTCAACTATGAACCAAGTAGGGTGAAGCAAGGCTTGGATCCCTCCAAACACTGCCAATACCACCAGTACATTGGGCATGACACCGAAGATTGCCTCCAATTGAGGAGAAAGATTCAAAGCCTCATTGACAGCGGAGCCATCACCCGCCAACGGAATACATGGGAATGGGCAAAAGAGGAAATTGGGGCTACCTCCTTTAAATAAAAGAAAAAAAAGGGTCATTCAATCTTCGTAGGTTCTAGAGTGTCCTTAGTCAAAAGTCCACCTTGGACGATTTTTGTTTCTTTAAGTGAAAGTCCACCCCGGACTAGTCAGTTTAAATCTTTTAGTTCCACTAAAAGGGTCTTTATTTCTTTTCTTTTCTCTCTAGACTTGAGACATAAGCTTGCATATATCAATTTCATGAAAATTGTCTTATTCACCATTTTCGCTTGATTGCTATATCTTTATATGATGAATTAATCTTAATCTTACTCATTAATGACGACTCATTAAAAGGTAAATGGACCCACAAACCATTCACATAACTAAGTAAACGATTAATCTCAAAATAACAAATGCTTCGATCAATTGGGATGAACGAATCACTTTCTCTTCTCTCTACATTCTACCCCCATACACTCTCTATATACACTCACCCCTTGTACACACTTCATGTACACTCTCTATATACACCTTCTCCCATACACTATCCTCATACGCCTCTCATCCCACCATTAGACCCCTTTTTATAAGGTCGTGACAAAGAAATGGACTGCGGTTGCTCATCATCAAATAGACATCCATGCTGCCACAATTTAAAGGGTTGGTTTGTTCCCTTCATGAGTACTACATGCCGTTACACTGGGGCTGTCCGTATTCCATCGCAAATGTAAGACAAGTGCACGAAGTCATTCATGCCATTAATTGGTGCACGTGATAATCCAATGGAGCTCTACCGGTGAAAATCAAGGGGCTAGGATGCCCGCCGCCAGCAAAAAGCCGCATAAACTATAAGGAAGCTACCTCGCAATCGAGAGAGGCGAAAGCAAACTAGGGGCTTGTCTTGCCCAATGTTTCATGTACAAATATAAAAAAAAAAATATGGCTCACTAGGTTGAAACCCAAAAGGGCGACCTAGGCAAAAGTTAGAGCATTGCACAAAAAGAAGCCCGCTAGGTTGAAAACCCGAAAGGGCGGCCTAGGCAAAAAAAGGGTGTGCACAAAGAGATAAAATAAAAAATAAAAGAAAAATAGAAGGGGCTATCACCATGGAAAAGTAAAAGTCCCATTTTCTTTTCACCTCAAATGTTATATTTTCCTTTCTTTCCTTATAAAGTAGATAAACGGCAGCAACCCATGACAACTACGATGGAGCAATCCACTGCAACAACTACAAAGGAGTAATCCACCGCAATGAGCTACAAAGAACAACTCACCTCAAACGAACCTCACACCCCTAAACTCAAAACCCAACTTCATCGTCAACCGGGCAACCACTCAAAGCCAAACATAACCTACCTTGGGCCAACTTTCTTTCTTTTCTTACCTCCCACACATACCCACTGAAACCCGACACCATCGTCAAGCGGGTTATCCCCGAAATACACGGACCTGAGCTCCTCACCTTGAGGAGAATGTAGGCAACCTCCCGGTTCGGTCCAAAATATACACAACCCACCTCGAGCCAATTTTCTTTCTCTTCTCTCTTCCCCCATATTTCTACTCCTGACTTCTTCACTCACAATTGATCAAAATATTTATTAATTTGAGGCTACTTGTTTACCAATTAACCATAACTCATTAACTAATCAACGAGGTCCATTCTCGAGCAATCAAATGAGAATCTTGAATAAAACAATTTTCAAATGTCTCGACAAGTCTTCTGTTCTACAATCTAGGAAAGAGCTAAACACTTACTTTCTGTCAAGCAGGGGCTTCCTTCCTTTTATATACACTCAATTGTCCAAAGAGTCAAAATGCGAGTACTATCTCTCTCTCCCTCTCACTATCACCAAAATGCCCCCGCATGTTTAAACAATTATTTTTCCTTTTTTGAGTCGACTGAATGATTTAAAAAAAAAAAAAAAAAAAAAAAGATGACGCAAAGGAGATGCCCGCTAGATTGAAAACCCGAAAGGGTGGTCTAGGCAGAAAAAAGGGTGCGTCTTAAAGGAGGTAGGATACCCCGCTCTACACCCTTATCGAACTGGGGCTTCCCCAACAGAATGGGTCGACTATGTGTTTTCTCGGAGAATACCGAGGCGTCAACAAGGATACACTTAGAAGAAGGGCACCCCTCATCGTCAAACTCGGCACGCGACGACCTATTTGGATTTATTAGAATCATAATTAATTATAAGGCATCTGTATAAGATCATAACACTTTCATAAAGTTTTCTCCTCCCGACACTTTGTTTATAAACCCGCACTCTCGGTCTCCACAAAATTGTAAAAACATCTTCGGTCCGTCCGGGACCCATCTATGTGATTCCCAGAGTTGACTCGGTCCTTTACCCTATCTCCTACACTTTAGGGAACCTTTAGAACTAAACCCTCAACTCTCTAGGTCCCAAGCCTACCCGGTCAGTCTTACCTAGGTTACACCATAACTCCTTAGGTCCCGAACCTACCCGGTGAGTCTTACCTAGATTACATCATAACCCCTTAGTTCGACCTTCCGCAAGTTTGTAGCATGGCCCCTTAGGCCTTAAACCGGTTATACCCAAACCTTCAAACCTTAAACCGGTTAGCCAAAGCCAAGTCCTTAGGATGAACCATTAGGTCCCGAACCTACCGGTCCCAAGCCTACCCGATCTCCTAGATCTCAAACCTACCAACACATACTCGTCCTTACCCTATCTAGGCCATAGCTCTCTTATCCTCCTAGGTCCAGCCTCTTAGATCCACCCAGTCTAACCTGTTGAACGATCCCTTAGATCCCAAGTCCATGCAAGGCCGCCAAACACCTACCTTATAGGTCTCTAGCATATCCGATTCACACCTTAGGTCTCAACTCCTAAACCCTTTAGATCACAAAACTGTCTACCCTCTAAGTCTATAACCTTAGAGCTCGTCCCTTAGAATTCTTTAGTTCTCAAGCCTTCTTGGTCTGACCAACTAAATCTATGTTATCCATACTTCTTGGGTCTAAACCCCTCTACAAACCTAGTGTCACCCATTAGCCGCGAGAGACTACCTAGCCTGACCTTCACCCCTTAGGTCTCCAACCTACTTAATCCAAGTCGAGTCCAAACCTCGAACCTACGTGATCCTCTCCTCAAACTCCATGGATCTCAAACATCGCTCCCCCAACGAGCCTAAACCTCGAACCTGCTCAAGCACATAGGATCTCCTGCGTACCGCGCCATACCATAGACCCGTCCGGTCAGAACTCGTGCGCTTAACACCTTTGGGGTCCCATCCCTAGCCTACCTTCACAATCGCCGAACGAGCTTGGTCACGCGCAATGACCTCTAAGACAAACTTAGGTCCTAAGCATACCCAATCAAACTTAGGCACCTATTGTACTCGAGCAAAGTCTTGGACACTCAATCCCTTTACCTAAAGCGCCAACATGGTCACATGTCCAGACCCATTTCTCGCACATGGCTCACACCTAGCACACCTTAGAGCCCAAACCCGACATGCGTATTAGGTACTAGGATCGTCCAATCCCAATCCATTGCTCCTTGGCCGAACTCAAGCCTGATTGGTCCTAATCCATAACGCGGTTTCTCTAGGACAAAAGACTTACCCGCTTGAAAGCCTTATGTCCCAACGCTACCCTGCCTAGCCTTCGATCTCCTAGATCTCACGCCTACCATTCCATTAGGCCCCGGTCTCCTTAACACATGTCTGAGTCTTACCCTAGCTAAACCCTAGAACTTTAGTCTAGGTCTAATCTATCGAGCCTATCCAGCCACGAGGTATCAAGTTCATTTGCCCCAAACCGCAACACTCTTAGACCTCAAACTTGCTCGGTCTAAACCAAGACAAACCTTCAAATGTTTTCGGTCTCCAAACCCTAGCCTTAAACCTAGGTAAACACATTCTCTAAACCCTAGCCTCAAGCCTAGGTAGCCATATCATTCTCTCTGAACCCTAGCCTCAAGCCTAGGTAATTACATCCTTTCAAACCCTAGCCTAAAGCCTAGGAAGTTACATCCTTCTTAAACCCTAGCCTTGATCCTAGGTAGTCACATATCCTCTCTAAACCCTAGCCTTAAGCCTAGGAAACCACAACATCCCCTTTAACCCTAGCCCAAATTCTAGGGAATTTCCAAAGCCCCGTATGCAACATCATTTCCAAATTCCCGAAACCCTAGTCTCGAAACCTAGGAAATTTACAGTCTCAATTCTCCGTTTTATTAAACCCTAGTCCAAAACCTAGGATATAATGCCCTGTCCAAAACTCAATCAACCCTAGCCTCAAGCCTAGGAAGCCGCATTCGCTCTAAACCCTAGCCTCGAGCCTAGGTAGTCGCATTCGCTCTAAACCCTAGCCTCGAGCCTAGGTAGTCGCATTCGCTCCAAACCCTAGCCTCAAGCTTAGGTAGTCGCATTCGCTCTAAACCCTAGCCTCGAGCCTAGGTAGTCGCATTCGCTCTAAACCCTAGCCTCAAGCCTAGGTAGTCGCACTCTTTCTAAAACCCTAGCCTCAAGCCTAGGTAGAAATTATCCTCTTTAAACTTTATCATCAAGCCTAGGATTCAACATTTCCTTCAAACCCCAGTCCTAGACCTAGTAAACTTCTTCACCTTAGTCTCAAAACGTAGGAAGTTTACAGTCCTTAGCCTTAAAACCTAACCTAAATCCTAGGTTACCATGAACATTTCCAAGCCACAGTCACCAATCCCGGAAAATGGTGAACCCTAACATCAAGCTTAGTGGACCTTCCACAAAAGCAATCCCTCTTCCCAACGGTCCATGGTCTCAAGCCTAGGAAGTCACAACCCTTTCAACTCCCAGCCTTAGGTCTAAAGCCAACGCCTTTGCAACCTCTGAACCTACCACGACTCCAAGCCCTAGCCTCGAAGCCTAGGATATTTCTAAACCCTAGTCCCAAACCTAGGAGAGTCATGATCCTTAAACACCAGTTTCCAAACCCTTGTTCGAAACCCTAACATCTAGGAAGTTCCCAAACCTCAACCTCTCCAAACCCTAGCCCCAAACCTAGGAATCTGCATTCTCTCCAAACCCTAGTCTCAAGCCTAGGAAGCACCATCGTCTTTAACCCTAGCCCAAGTTCTAGGGAATTTCCAAAGCCCTGTGTGCAACATCCTTTCCAAATTCCCAAAACCCTAGTGTCGAAACCTAGGAAATTTTTAATCTCAACCCCCCGCTAGTCTTATGCCTAGGATACAATAGCCTTTCCATATTCTCTCCGAACCCTAGCCTCGAGCCTAGGTAGTCGCATTCTCTCCAAACCCTAGCCCGTAAGCATAGGAAACCCACATTGTATCCAAGACACAATCTCAAGTCTAAACAACCATAACATCTTTTGCATCCTTATCTCAAGGCTAAGAGGCTACCCATCCCCTTTCCTTAGAAGCCTTAGGTCCTACCCTAAGCAACCAAGCAAAATGTCCCTTACCTAATACCTTCATCTTAATGGTTCGTAGCCTCATATTATGTATTCCTCCTAATTTAGGGTAAGCGGATCCCAAACATTACACTTTCCGTGGTCGTCCTTTGCTCACCAAAGAGTCATTTACCTTGGCGACTCCCCGAGAGTCCATCACCTTTGCGACTCCCCAAGAGTCCATCACTTCTGCGATTCCCTGAGAGTCTATCACCTTCATGACTCCTTGAGAGTTCATCCCATTTGCGACTTAATAACGATCCATCATCCTTGCCTCCGCATGTAAAATCCCATTTTTACCCCTAACCTGTTTCATCCATTATAGGTGCCCTTAAATGCTATTTTGACTGATATTCGTTACCTTTGGGTACGGAAAACCCCTTAAAATTTCCATTTTCACCAAATATTTACTTAGGATTCGTATGGTTGCAGAGACTTCGGCGCCTCTATGACATACGCATCCTAGATCGATCGTGATTGGCAGAATCCCGGGCGTTTCTGTTTGCGAGAGATCCAGCATCTATTATTTTAGCGCGGTCGGCAGAAACCCAGGCGTTTCTGCTTGCGTTTAAAATTTCCTAATATTTTCTTAGGATTCGTATGGTTGCAGAGACCTCGGCGCCTCTATGACATACGCATCCTAGATCGATCGAGATTGGCAGAAGCCTCGGCGTTTCTGTTTGCGAGAGATCCAGCATCTATTATTTTAGCATTTCTTAATATTTGCTTAGGATTCGTATGGTTGCAGAGACCTCGGCGCCTCTATGACATACGCATCCTAGAACGATCGTGATTGGCAGAAACCTCGGCGTTTCTGTTTGCGAGAGATCCAGCATCTATTATTTTAGCATTTCCGAATTTTTGCTTAGGATTCGTATGGTTGTAGAGACTTCGGCGCCTCTATGACATACGCATCCTAGATCGATCGTGATTGGCAGAAGCCTCGGCGTTTCTGTTTGCGAAAGATCCAGCATCCATTATTTTAGCGCGATCGGCAGAAACCTGGGCGTTTCTGTTTGCGTTTACCCCAGCGCTTATTATTCCATCTTGGGATTATTTAGACGACGTAGTCTTTATTGTCCCATTTTCCCTCTTACCTCATTTCCCCAAATGACTTCATTGCTTACGAATGTTCGTTCTTCATACAAGATAGTATCCGTAGGATTGTTATCCCCAGCAGGAGTCTGATGTCTCGTTTCTTTCTTCCTTCTTTCCCCAGTACATCCGAACTACGACCGGCTTGATTCCTCCGAGGATACGTAGGAAGCCTGAAAAGGTTCAGCCACCCGACCAACGTGGTCATCTCTCATCCCTAGCAGTTGCATTTTCCCCGATGGATGAATTTTCCCGCAGATCAGATTTCTCCCCATCTGAGGACAATCATTCTCAATTCAGATTTGAACTACGTTTGGCTTGATTCCCCCGCGGATACGTAGGTCGCCTGCCAAGGTTCAGCCGTTCGCTTACCTTTCATCTGTTTTGAAACTCTTGTTTCAGAACGGTTCCTATTTTTATCGTCGACCCCACCTTGCCTTGCAAAAAGCGTCGCCGAGGGGCTACTGTTAGTACCTGGTCTTAAAATGAGTTTATTAGGGCTTTCCCAAATATACAAGGACTTTATAGGGATTAGATACCTTGCAAAAGACTTGTCCCGTATTCCCAAAATATAGCTCATTATTTTAGGAATATCTAGAATGACTTAAATTACAGTCGGCACGAAAACAGTCATAACTTTTGACTCCGGATGAATTACGAAACGCACCGCATATCAAATCGAACGGGAGAGAAAGAAGAACAAGAAAAAAATGAAATTGGCCACGCGGCCACATTCCATCATGGCCAGGCGGCCATGTTTGCCAAATGCAATCTTGGCCACGCGGCCATCTTTGCCTCAGGTGATCTGGACCGTCAGATCTCTCCAAAAGTTTCCTATTTAAAGACCTCCCTTGCCTCATAATTAGAGGATCCGAATTTGAGAGCTCTTAAGGGACGATTTTGCTCCCAAATCAAGTCATTCAAGCCTCCAAAAACACTCTCAAGAATCCCAAGAAGATCCAAGGTTATTTCTTGCCAACAAAGGTAAGTTTTCTAACTTTTTCTTCATGTTCTTGTCATATTATTAGTTTAGATCCATAATATTCATATTCTTAATATGTTTATTCATGTGTTCTTCATAATATTCATGTTCCTAACATCTTTATTCATATTTTCTTCATGACATTCATATGTTCATAATATGTTCTTCGCATATTCATCATATTCTAGATTAAAACCTTATTTATGCTATATTTAGGGTTGCGATCTTCATGTTTGCATGTTATTTCATAGCCGATGATGATCTAGGGTTCATCAACCCAAGGATGATCTAGGAACTATTTCTAAACCCTAAACTTTAGGTAATTACTTCCATGATCAATAATCCTCCCATGATGAATGTGATGAATGTTCATTGAGATCTCAGTGATGGCATAGTCATTATTCTAGGATGTGATCATCCTGCATGTTTCTTTATCCTCCCTCTTCATTATGCATGATCCCTATTCTCTCTCCACATTCTAATTATGTGCGAACTACGCTGACCTGAGCTTCTCACATTGAGAGGAACGTAGGCAATCTTCGGATCCGGTCTAAATCACTAACACACTACTAACACATTCATCATGATAGAAAGACCGATCAATTCAGGCAATAGGAGTGATAACGTTCAATATTCTTCTCTTGTTGTAATTTGACCCCCGAACCCACTAAAAATGCTTTTTTCAATGTTTTGGCTTTAATTAAAACGGCGTGGCGACTCTCATAATTTTAATGTTACTATGAATATTCCCAATTTCAAACACACGTATTCACAATGGCCTAGTAGCTAATTTAATTAGTATTAGCCAACTTTGTGATGACAATTTAGAGGTAAAATTTAACAAGGACACCTGTAAAGTTTTTGATAGTACTAACAATTGTGTTATGACATGAACTAGATCAAGTGATAATTGTTATCGTGTGGAAGATAAAATCGTGTGCAACACCGCAAAGATTGATGTCACAAACCTATGGCATCAAAAGTTGGGACATGTTCATTTCAGGAACATCGATAAGATTGTAAAGTTAGATGCTGTTAAGGGTATTCCTAAATTGGATCTTAAAAATTCTATCATATGTAAAGATTGTCTTAAGGGTAAACAAACTCGTGCTGCCCATAGTGTTGCCCAATATTCTGAGCAACACTCTGGGACAACAAATTGTTTTCAACTTTTACATATGGATTTAATGGGTCCAATTGAGGTAGAGAGTCTTGGAGGAAAGAAATATTCTTTTGTTATAGTTGATGATTTTTCAAGATTTACTTGGGTTTATTTTTTAAAAGAAAAATCAGAAACTTTTGAAAAGTTTAAACTTTTACACTCCAAAATCAAAAACATGTTTTGTGCCTCTATTTTTAGAATCAAATCTGATCATGGAAGAGAATTTGACAATGTTTTATTCTCTACTTTTTGTGAAAGAAAAGGAATACATCACGAGTTTTCGGCTCCTAAAACACCTCAACAAAATGGGGTGGCCGAACGGAAAAATCGTACTTTACTTGAAATGATTCATGTGATGTTATTTTCCAAAAGGATTTCTAAAAGATTTTGGGCTGAGGCACTTAACACAGCTTGTCACACAATCAATAGAGTTTTTCTAAGACCCGGAACTACTATGTGACCTTATGAGATTTTGAATGGCAAGAAACCGACAGTTCATTATTTTCATGTCTTTGGGTGCATATGTTACATTTTGAATGACCGGGATTATTTAGCAAAGTTTGACTCTAAAAGTGATAGGGCAATATTTCTTGGATATGCAACGAATAGTCGTGCATATAGAGTCTACAATCTTAGACAAAAAACCATCCAAGAATCGGTTAACATTGTTTTTGATGATCTCTCTAGTATTTCAGGTGAAGGTGCTCAAGAGTCTCCTCTTGTGTTGTTAGAAGATGTCACACAAACTGAAATTGACATTACAGATGCTAACACAGATGCTGAGCAGAATGTTATCATAAATGAGACAGCACCTCAGGCAACACCTGAGTCCAGCGAGTCATCCGAAGTTGATGCAGAGGTTCATGATGACACAAGAAGGGATCCTCCATCCAGAATCCGTAGGAATCATCCTACAACTCAGGTAAATGGGGAAGTTAATGAAGGAATCCGACCAAGAGACAAAGAACCCGTAAATTATCCTGAAATGGTAAGGTATGTGTGCATGTCAACCACATACACCAAGGTAAAACACTCTTGTTTTGAGTCATCTATAGAACCTAAAAATGTGATTGAAGCCTTAAAAGATAATTTTTGGATTCAAGCTATGCAAGAAGAACTTGATCAATTTACCCGAAATAGTGTTTGGTGTTTTGTACCACGTCCCACTAATACTAATGTTATTAGGACAAAGTGGATTTTTAAAAACAAAACTGATGAAGAGGGTAATATTGTTTGAAATAAAGCACGTCTTGTGGCTCAAGACTATACACAAGTGGAAGGTATCGACTTTGACGAAATCTTCGCACCTGTGGCTAGAATTGAATCAATAAGACTTCTCTTGGCCATAGCTTGCTATCTTAAAATCACTTTGTATCAAATGGATGTCAAAGCAGCATTTTTAAATGGATACTTAGATGAAGAGGTTTTTGTTGAACAACCTAAAGGCTTTGAAGATCCATCTCAACCAAACCATGTATATAGACTTGATAAAGCCTTATACGGCCTAAAACAAGCTCCACGTGCATGGTACAGTCGCTTAACTAGTTTCTTACTTGAATATGGATTTACTCGAGGCGAGGCAGATATGACCTTATTTATCTTAAAACATGGAAAGGAACTCGTCGTTGCTCAAATCTATGTTGATGACATAGTCTATGGCTCTACTTCAAAAACTTGTTTAAATGATTTTGTAGAGGCTATGACATCAACATTTGAGATGAGCATGATGGGTGAACTAAACTTCTTTCTTGGCTTATAGGTGAAACAATTACCTGATGGAATTTTCATTTCACAAAGAAAGTACGCAAAAAACTTGGTAAAGAAGTTCGGTTTGGAGGGGTCAAAAAGCTCCACGATTCCTATGAGTACTACACTGAAACTCGGCAAGGATCAAGGGGGAGAAGCAGTTGATCCTACCCTTTACCGTTCCATGATAGGTAGCCTCCTTTACCTCACTTCTAGCCGTCCCGATATAATGTTCAGCGTGTGTGTCTGTGCACGATACCAATCCAACCCAAAAGTCTCCCATCTTAATTCCGTTAAAAAGATAATAAAATATGTGTCTACGACTAGTGAATTAGGAATTTGGTATAGTAAAGATACAAATACTAATTTGGTAGGCTTTAGTGATTCGGATTGGGCAGGGGATATAGATGATCGAAAAAGTACTAGTGGGGGGTATTTTTACTTGGGTAATAATTTAGTATCATGGTATAGTCGTAAACAAAATTGTGTGTCTCTCTCTACTGCTGAATCTGAATATGTGGCAGCAGGGAGTTGTTGTACTCAACTGATTTGGCTAAAACATATGCTAGACGATTATGGGCTTGAGAGTAAAACTATGACTATGTACTGTGATAGTTTGAGTGCTATTAATATTTCCAAGAATCCTGTCCAACACTCCCGCACCAAACACATTGATATTCGTCATCATTTTTTAAGAGACATGGTTGAAAAAGGCTTAATCACTATAGAGCATATTGATACCATGTATCAATTGGATGACACTTTTACAAAGGCCTTAGACCATGAGAGATTTTCGTTTTTGAAGAACTCTCTTGGTCTTTGCAATCTCTAAATTATCCCTGCTTTCTGGTGTTACCTCGAGTGTTTACAGCACCTGAGATAACACTTGTATATTATTGTTTGTTTTGTTTAAAAAAAATATATTTGTTCTTCTGGTTTTAATCTGTCAGTGGGTAATCCTTTCTATCCATTGACGGTGGCACATACTGACCTTTTTGTTATGGTAGGATAACATGCAAAGTAACATTATTGATAACATTCCCTATAATCTCAAAAGTGACAAAGTCACTAATCTTTTTCAAAGGCAAAAAGGCTAAAAACACTTATAGTAATTCCTTAGTAGCTCGAGGAACGACGTTCGCGGCGACGATGCACTCTTGCCAAAGGGGGATATTATCTAGTGATTTTATACTAAGTATTAGGAACATGGAGTTCGCTACTACAGTGGTTCCTACTTGAACGGTACAAATCACTAAAACATGTTTACACTTTATAAGGACTCGGGGCATGGAGCTCGCTACTACGATGCTCCCTTGTAGATAAAGAAGTGTAAAATATGTTTATATTAAAGTGTTTGAAGATGAAGAACAAGTTTTTTTTTTTTTTATCTAAATTATTAGATTTGCTTTGCCTAAAGTGTTCAAATTTGGCAAGCTTGTTATGCCTCAAATGCTTATTATAGAAGCATATCTTCGCCTCATGTGTTCAAAAATGAGGTCTATCTCGCCTTAAATGCCTTAATATAAATTTATCAAGGGATATTTATCATGTATGTTATCTTAAGTGTTACCATCGTTGCCATTAACACATTAGTGTGTGCTACATTTGTTTTTCTTATTCTAGTTTATTTTCAGATTTGTTTTTTAAATTTTCAAAGTTTGAAAGTCTTTTTATTTAAAGAAAAAGAGTTTACAATTTTGAAAAAGTCTAAAACAAATCTTTTACTTATGGTAAAATATAGTTGTAACAATTTCCCTAAAATTTAGGAATCTATCTTCAAATTTTTGAGAGATCGTTACATCCTTAATTTTACCGTCTTTATTTTTTCTTTTTCGTTTTCTTTAAAAAAAAAAAAAAAAAAAAACGGATGTGCAGGGAGTTGGGTTTTTTGTGTGCAAGTAAATAGGGGGAGTTTGATTAAGTTTGTTTAAAATGTGAGTAAATGTAGGATTCTTAGTTAATTTAGATGATAAGAGTTAAGTTTAAATTAATTTCTTCTCCTATTCACATTCCTTAACCTCCTAAAATCCTATCCCTATTTACTCTCTCTTTCTCTCTCAAACGCACATATATACTCCTTCCTCTTCATCGCTTTTTCTCTATCTCAGCAACCATCCCCAAATCAAAAACCCTTCTAAAAAAATTCTCCTTTTCTACCTTTCAAAATTTATCAATGGCTTCACCTTCCCAAAACCCTAACCAATCCGCACCTCAAGAGGAGTCACCGGGTGTTGACTCGGGTGTTACTTCACCCATGGACATATCTCCCATGGTTTCCAATATCTCTCCATCTATGGTCATGTCCATTGATGATCCTTCCATGGTTGCTACTTCTGTCCAACCTACCCCAACCGTGACTGCCTCTCAACCACCTGTTACCGCCACCAAGAAACCTAAAAGAAAAGCCCCTTATTCCTCCAAATCGGCTGCTTAATCCTCCAAGAAGACACCATCGGCTTCATTAATTTGATTTCTTCCCAACCAGGGGGAGATGTTGGTGCTGGTACTGGTGCTGCTACTGATGCTGCTACTGATGTTGTTGGTACAGCTCGTGTTGCTGAAGATGTTACTGGAGATGCTGGTACTAGTGATGACCCAGATGATGGAGAACAAGAATAAGAAAAAGAATAACCTTGTTTAAAGGTTGATATTGCCACAATACCTTGGCAATGGTTTTTCTTGGTACTTTGACATGGTTTCAAAACAATTTCTATTTTTGGTTGGTTTGGTTTTTAAAACAATTTCTTATTTCGGTTTCTTAGTTTAGAACTTAAATACTTTGGTGGTTATTTTGGTGATTATCTTTGGATGATATTTTGTGGTTTGTGATTTTTAAAACTTGGATTTACTTTAGTTTTTAAACAACTAGTTTGAGGCACAAAAGTTGATTTTGTTTTTAAACTAGTATTGTTTTTGTAAATCTTTGTTGTTTTGGTTAACTCCTAAATTAAGGGGGAGTTTAACTTCTGGGAGATGCTTTGTTATACTGTGTATGGCTAACATATTTTGCAGGTACCATCACTTAGGAAGGTTGGAAATAAATCTCAAACTAAGGGGGAGATTGTTAGTGCAAACAAAGGTGTTACCTCAGATGTTGCCACTGACAGTCAAGTGCTGCCTGGCGGAAATTATATATAGTTTGATATTTCTTTCTAATATTAATTTTATACTAATGTCCTAATATTTTGTCTAGATGCCTGTGTTGTTGGTCCATATTTGAGAATAAAATAAGGTGGATTTAGGAGCTAAATACATAGAGGAGTGATTAAAAGAAAGTTACAAATAAATGGAGGACTTTCAAACATATTTAACATGTGTTAAATATGGAAAAACGTGGGAAGACTCATTCAAATGGTTTGTTGCTGATCAAAGAGAAGAGTACAAGCATGGAGAAGCATGGAGTACAAATGGGCGAAGCTTAGATTTGGGCATGAAGTATTCAGTTGAGATAAAAGTGGAAAGTGGACCAAGTCTTGCTTGATTTGTAGAGAGTTAGCTCGGCACATGATCTCCACCCTCCCCACTCGTCACAAACAGCCTTGGGCTGTGTCATTGAGTAGCCTCCAAGTCTTTGTTGGCTATATATAGTGCTTGGATGAGAAGATTGAAGACAAGCCAAAAATATCACACACATCCATAGCACAAAGACCAAAGTACTCTTGGCTCTTTAAGATTCATTCTTCCATACACTCTTTTATCACTAAAATACTTCGGGTTTGAGTGAGTTTTGGTTAGGATAGAATCTTGTACTTTGTTCTTAGTTTGGTTCCATAGAGAGTATATCATATTAGTTATAGGGCACCTTTTGACTTTGTATTTGGTGTACTTATTAAATATATAGTTTTCGCCTAAGGGCAATCTCAAGTTATATTATATAACTTGAGAAAAATATATCTCTTGTGCTATTTAATTTTCCGCTGCAAAACTCTTTTATTTTTGTGTGTGTGTTTTCTGTCCGTCAGAAAGTGTTACCTGGGGTGTTACCTAATATTTGAGGTAACATCTGTTCTCAGTAAGCCTTTGACAAACATTTTCAAACTCAATAGTACATTACCCTAATTTGTCATTCACCCCCTCCACTAACTCATAAAGCAATCACATACTAAAATGGACAATTTTAAAGAGTATTTTTTCTTTCTCCAGTGAAATGACCAACATGCCTCTTCAAAAGTCGTGTGCATAGCACATGACTAATTGTATTGTTAAAAACTATAACTTAGTTTTTATTATACCATTTTGCAACAAATTATAGATAACATGGAAATCGGGTTGCAAATTTTACACTTTTAGAAATTAAATTGCAAACAAATTCAAGTAACCGAATTGCAATATGCCCTAAAGAAAAAGTATTAACACCTCAACTGGTTTTCAAATTTTATGACTTGAAACAAATAAAGCAATTACATACTAAAATGAACAATTTTAATTGAAAATTAGATAAATTTTTATGACTTGAAACAAAAAACTGCTCTGTTCGTCGTCTAAAATGTAATACGTTGTTATGATAAAAGTAACAGTGTAGTCTTTATAAAGTAACACTTTTATTGTAAAATGTAAAAGCAATTTTGTAGAAAAAATTAAACAGCTTGATAGTTTTTGTGGTTAGAAAAAATGATAATTGAAGTGTAACATATAGGGATGACAACAGGGCAGGTTCGGGACTGGTTTGGCATTTTCCAAACCTTCCCCTAATCAAAAGTGTCAAAACTCGGACCCGCCCCGGCCCAGATAAGGCAAAACTCGGCCCCGCCCCGCCCCGACCTGTTTACTATATAACACTAAAAAAGATTTCTATTTCATGATACTACACTAATCTTTTCTTTAATTTTTTCCATTAGTGCATAAAGAAACTTATATATTGTATAAAAAAAAAAAAATACATTGAATCATTACATATAAATAGCAGTATTATATAAATATTGTTAATACTCAGAAAAATATTAAACAAAAAACTATATATTAGACGGGGCGGGTTCAATGAAATCCCAAACCCGTTCCAAACCCGGTGGGTTTAGAAAAACCCTTCCCAAACCCATCCATTAGGGGCGGGTCAATGCGAGTTTGGGTCGGGATTAGGATTTTTGCCGTCCCTAGTAACAAAATGCATAGTATATGATTATAATTTGCTATATAGATGAACGTAACAGTTTTATAGAGTAAATGTTATATTTTTTTTCTTTAAAAAAAAACAAAAATACATGTATGTAATCAGTTGCATTTCAATTGTTATTTTCTCTTAAAAAACAATCAAACCATTTCATTTTTTTTATTTTTTTCTTGCACAAATACTATGTTACATTACAAAATTTCATTGTTACATTCAACTTTTGTACTCCCTCCGTCCCAGAGTATATGTCCACCTTTCCTTTTTAGTCTGTCCCAGAGTATATGTCCACTTCCTAAAATGGTAAAAAATCTTTACTATTTCTCCCACTCATTCTCTCTCTTAATTTACTTTTAATACTCACAACACCAATCAACTTACTGTTCCTCCCACTCATTGTCTGTGAAAGTGTGAAGTATATCACACGGTTTTTGTGTTTGACTTGGTTTAATAATTTATGCGTAAATTAAAATTTGTTACTTTCTTGTAAATATTTATATTAGTCACTAACATTCTAATTGGTTATTTAGTGTTGTGTATATCTTTAGTAGCTTTGTAGGTATCTCTTAAAGGATTGGAATGACTCAAGTATGGAAAGAATAATGGAGGTATTCTAGGAAGATCATCTCAATATCTTCACACGAAATTGGAGTCTTCACAAGAACCAATCACGGACGAGTCTTGCTTTGTGTAAATAAGAAGAGTCCATGAACAGTTCTTTCATGCATTTTGATAGAAGAGAAATTCATAATTCTAAGGAGAGTGCAAACGTCTTGAGTTTATTAGTTTCAGTTGAATACAAGTTATCTTTGAACTTGTATTCTTGAGTGTCTAGTTTTTTTGTCATTCTCTTGACTAGCATTCAATCCCGTGCTTCGTACGGGATCTAGAGTACCGACGCATTATTTGGTAATTATAAATATGAAAAGTATTTTTTTGTAAAATATTATCCGGAGGGATATATAATACTCCCTCCGTCCCACCTCACTTAAGACTTATTTCCATTTTGGTCCATCCCACTTCACTTGATTCTCTCTCTTCATTTTTCACCACACAATTCATTCACTTAACCTACTATTAACACCACTCATTCTCTCTCTTCATTTTCTACCACACATTTTCCTTATTTTATTCTTTTTCCTTAGTTATTGTGCCCACCTCTTAGGTCTCAAGTGAGGTGGGACGGAGGGAGTATAAAGTAATTATTTCAATGGCCCAATTAATAATTTATAAATATATGGAGGGATTTTTATAAAAGTTTATATAGAGGGATAGAAAGTGCATGTGTGTCTATAAAAATTTAATTTGTACAATTAATTTGATATTTATAGTCAAAAAATTATAAATTAATTAAAACATATTGAATAATTAACCCTTTAACTATTTAAAGACAAATGAATTAAATTAAGTATTGTCATCAGGAAAATTGGATCACTAAACAATAATCAATTCAATAAAAAAAAATCAAAAGTTAAAATAATAAAAAAAAGAAGATCTAATATAAAATAGATGTGGAGTTCATATAATCTAATAACCATTTTTTATATAATAATACTTTTAACTGAATTAAGTTTATATTAGATTTATTGAAATTCCCATATAGAATAGCAAATTGTAAGAGTTCAGAAATGATAAACTTACCTCCCACCTCTCACAAATTAAAAGCAAACATTGCTCATTGAACTGTAAGTGTTTTATCCATAAAATTCAATATTATCATATCCAAACATTTATTTTCTTGATCATCCTCAACATACTTAACTTGGAAAATAATAACACCATATAGAAAATTATATTGCAATCATGGAAAAATAAAAAAATAATATACCATACTTGTGACAATAGTGATGATTAATTAATACAAACATAATGACAAAAACTATATTATGTAAAAGTAGATTTAAGAGAAAAAAATTAAGGAAACTCACGAAGAAGCTTGTTTTCTCAATTTGACAATCACCCAAAATACTAATCTTCAATGAAAGTAATTTGAGTGTGTTTTATACCCACTACAGGTAGTCATAGTGGGGGTCCTCCATTAACATGTCAGACTACATAGCTTCCTTGGTCGTCGATAATGTTTTCTTCCTCGTCCAAATTTGTCTATTTTTTTTCTCAAACCTACTTAAAAAACATGTGAGAGAAAATAGTCAAAACCAAAACCATATAGTACATAGATTTAGAAAGAGAATGTTAAAAGAACGTGGAAATATTAAAAAATCAAAACAAAAAAAGGTGCAATTTTAACTGAGGAAATAAATATAAAAAAACATAGCATAGAAAATGTACTAAGAAATCCGAAAGTGCAAATTTTATTTAAAAAAAGCAATAAAAAAAAGTAATCAAAATTGACAAAAATAATAAATAAAATCAAACCAAATATGAAAGTGGTAAATGAAAATGAAGACTAAAAGTAAAGTCAATATGAAATCAAAAAACATAAATATAACAAAAAAGAAAGTAAAAATAAATAACAAAAATAAATCTCATCCGAAAGAAAACACAATGAAAAAAGAAAATAAGATTTGATTTTTTAATATGTATCAAACTGTGAATTAAGAAAAAAGAAAATTTTAAAAATATATAAATGTAAATTAAATTGAACTACAAATTTCAAATTTAAATTAAAAGAAAAAAAAGAGATGAAAAATTCAGTATGAGATATGAAAGATAATTAACAATGTTACTTACATGGAGTGATAAGCAATGACAAATAAGCCAAAATAATCATGTTTTCCAACCCATTTGAGAGAAAACACAATTGTGAAAGAATAAAAATGAGATGCGTTGGAGAGAGAGAGAGAGAGAGAGAGAGAGAGAGAGAGAGAGAGAGAGAGAAAAGTATAAAATATGATAATGGTGGTTAGTTTACTAAAGATTTTTTTGTGTGATTTTCCAACTACTAAGTTTTTAATGCTTATTAAACATCTTTTTGCCTCTTGAAGTACTAAACTATTCCGTTTCATGCATGTTAGCTAAAGTTCTTTATCTATTACTACCTCCGTCTTAAAATACATGTCGTTTTGGGAGTTAAATTTTGTCTCAAAATACTTGTCGTTTCACTATTTTCAAAGTTTTTTTTATTGCTGTATACCAATTATACCCTTAATAACGATAGTGAACTATTTTTTAACTAACCATTTAATTACCTAGGTATTTGAATTACTTTAGGGGTATTTGAGACTTCTTCACATGCATTAATAGCATTTCTTAATATATGTGAAACACTCCAAAACGACATCTATTTTGAGACGGTGGGAGTATCAAAACTCTATGTATTTCCAAAAGAGATTTAATTTGACTTGCAAAACTCTATGTATTACATCATAAAACAATCCATTCTCAAGCAAAACTCTTCATATCCCATCATAAAATAATGCATTTTATTAGATGAAAAGTTAAATTAGGATGATCAATGTATAAGGAGCCGAAAAATTGGATAATTATGTGAACGACATAAACCGACCTAGTAGATGGGAACACGGACGAGAGGCCCAGCGTACCTAATGGACCTATACCGAGAGGCCCACTCACAAGCCCATGTTTATAGGTCGACATCAGTTAGGCCGAGCAGGCAGTCCTTGCCTAGGCCGAGTCCGAGAAGCCTAATCCCTAGCCGGCCTCTATGACGAGCCGAGTTAGATGACGGGCCGACTTGCATCGTAAACCTCCCATTATCATTGGGAAACCTCATACAGAGTTATATTACAACTCTAAAATTAAGAGTCCTTATCTGAACCAAGATAACTCTCCTATCAGATAACAGGATATCATCCATCCTTATCAGGAGTCTATCTCTAAGGAATATGAGTCTTACATCACCACGGGCTTCCTGGATTTCCTATCAAGTCATAACTCATACACCCACGCCTATATAAACAGGTCCTCTACACAGGAAACGGGTAATGAACTTTTGGCTCTAATCTAGTCAATTGATTCTCTATTTCTAATCTCCCATATCCTTATTCTTACACCGGAGGGCCTTCGCCGGTGAAGCCCCGGTGTAGTTTACATTTGTTTCGTGTGTGCAGATTCCACCATCAAGAACTGTTGCTGGGATTATCCGACCCGTTAGACGAAGGCTGATCCAACCAGATTTTGGCGTCATCAGTTTGGTTCCATTGCCGGGAAATCGATTGATCAGTTCTTTAGTCAGACAATTCCAAGATCATGGCCGGAGAATTAGTTGACGGGCGAGAGGCCACCCCTTCTAAAGAAACCACAAGGGATGCACCGCCCCCCGACAACACAAACACTGATGCACAGAATCAGAGAGCCCCTCACCAAAGCCGAGTTGTACCACGTTGCTTATGCCACGGCCATCGCCGAGGAGAAGAAAAAGAAGTTATATGGTTATAAGGAACGAGACCGAGATCATGACAAGTCACATAACGGGAACTCTTCCCAGGGGACCAACGGGGGAAACAGCAAGGGCAAAAACAGGACCAGGGGGACCGAGACATTCACCACATTCAATAAACCGATCTCTGAGATCATGAATCTGGTGGATCTTCCCAACCCCAAGCCTCTAAAAGACAACCCGAAATACCCAAGGGATACCACAAAGTATTGCTCCTATCACAGAGATAACGGTCACGACACCGAGAACTGTTTTGCCCTGAAGAAGATTCTGCAGAAATGGGCGGACCAAGGCAAGCTCAATCAGTTCATGACCAAGGACAATAAACGCCCAAGAGAAGAAGACAAAAACAATGATTAGGTCGACAGGCCACCTCGGGCTAGGTTGATAGGTGTGATCCGAGAGGAAATTCCATCCAACAAGAAACTCAAGGAGCAAATTTACGAGCTAAGTAAAGTCTTCCACATCCCTCCCTGGATCCATGAGAGGGAGGAAGTGATCAGTTTTTCTCCGAATGAATTGGCGGGAAACCGTGCAATGAGAGAACAACCATTAGTCATCACAGACCACATTGATAACTGCGAGTCGGACAGACTCCTCATAGACTCCGGAGCGGCCAAGGATGTGCTATATTATCGCACCTTTAAAGAGATGGAACTTCTTGATACAATGCTGACCCCGTATAATGGAAGGCTAGAAGGGTTCACTAATCATAAGGCCGATGCCAAAGGAACCGTTGACTTACTCCTGGAAGTCGGCACTCACCCCTACAAAACCTCGGCCACGGTCACCTTCATAGTCATGGATCTAGACAGTGATTACCATGCAATCATAGGTGCACCCAGTCAAGGAAAGTTGGGTCTGGTTGCTTCCCTCCCTCACCAAAGGGTGAAGTTCCCCACCCCGGCTGGAATCGGGTGCGTCCCAGGGTCACCGAAAGATTTTTTGGAGCACGTGATGAAGTCCAGGAAGGCAAAGGCCAAAATGGAAATTGATACTCCTGATAAAAGAATCACGGTTTCAAAATCAACCACGGTCACAACCTCAACGCCACATATCGGTGTTATATTGGCGTACATTGAAGATGAACCTGACGAGTGGGTTATTCCTAACAACGACATCCCATCTAGGGATGAGGTTACCTACGGTTTAGACGGCTTTGGCTGCATCTCGATGAATACAGCTACGGACAACTGGGCTCTCGCCGTTGTCCCTAGCTCGGGGGCCACACAGCCAACTAATATGGAAACCGAGATCGAGAGACTGTTGAACATGGAAAACCTAAGTTTGGAAGGGGAAGACAAGGAAAAGGTCAAGCAGATCATTGTCGAGACCCTAGAGTTCAGAGACGGCCCCGAACTTAAACCAGTGGATCAGTTAGACGAGGTCGTCATCAACCCAGACCATCTAGATCAAAAAGTGAAGATTGGGAAGCAGCTCTCCCAACAAGAACGAGAAGAGCTCATTTCCTTGCTCCAAAACAATTTGGACGTATTTGCGTGGAAAGTAGATGACATGGTGGGAGTGAAGGAAGCTGTTGCTCTCCACAAACTGGAAGTCGACAAGTTCTTCAAACCGGTCAAGCAGACAAGACGAGTTTTCTCTACCGACAAGGAAAAAGCAATTGAGACCGAGGTCGATAAACTCCTCAAAGCCGGCATCATAAGAGAGGCAACTTACCCTGAGTGGCTTGCAAACGTACTCATGGTAAAAAAGCACAATGGCAAATGGAGGATGTGCGTTGACTTTACGGACCTGAACAAGGCCTGTCCCAAGGATAGCTATCCCCTCCCCAGGATTGACAAGCTCGTAGACTCCATTACCGGCCATCAAACCCTCAGTTTCTTGGACGCCTACTCTGGCTATCATCAAGTCAAAATGGCAGAGGACGACATAGAAAAGACGGCTTTCCAAGCTGCAGGCGGCGTATACTGCTACGTCATGATGCCTTTCGGCTTAAAGAATGCAGGAGCCATGTATCAGAGGATAGTGAACAAGGTCTTCAAATCTCAGATAGGCCGGAATATGGAGGCCTACATTGATGATATGGTGATCAAGACCAAGATCGGCAGCCATATACCAGATCTGGAGGAAACCATTAACAACTTAAAAGCTAACGATATAAAGCTCAACCCTAGCAAGTGCATCTTCGGGGTTACAGCAGGCAAGTTTCTAGGTTTTATGGTTTCTCAGCGAGGCATCGAGGCTAATCCAGAAAAGATCCAAGCCTTGATCGATATGAGGGAGCCGACTTGTATTAAAGAGATTCAGAGGTTGAATGGGAGAGTAGCAGCACTCGGTAGGTTTATTGCTAAATCAGCAGAAAAGTCCCTCCCCTTCTTCAAAGCCTTGAAGGGAACCAAGGATTTTGCTTGGACGCCAGAGTGTTCGACCTCGTTCCAGCAACTGAAAGACTACCTCGGCTCTCCACCCCTACTTAGTAGCCCGGTCATGGGTGAGACATTGTACGTTTTCTTAGCTGCAACCGACCGAGCCGTAGCAGCCGTGCTAGTCAGGGAAGAAGGCGGTATCCAGAAGCCGGTCTACTACGTCAGCAAAGCACTGTCGGATATCGAGAGCAGGTACTTCAATGCCGAGAAAATTGCTTATGCCTTGGTAATTGCAGCCAGAAAACTACGAGCTTACTTCTCGGCTCATCCCATCACAGTCTATACCAACGCTCCTCTTAGAAAAATACTTCACAAGATGGACAGCTCAGGACGCCTACTTAACTGGTCAATCGAACTGACCGAGTTCGATATAACCTACAAGCCAAGGAAGACTCTTTTGGCCCAACCTCTTGCTGACTTCTTAGTCGAGACCGCCTTTACAAGTGAACACACGGCGACCACCCGAAAAAGGAAGTTCCCTATGGATAGAGAGCCCTTGGAAGAACTACCGCCCAACTGTTGGGTCCTATACACCGACGGGTCAACTACCCAAGGAAGAAGCGGCGCCGGGGTCTACTTGACTAGTCCTGCCGGTGAGCATGTTGCACGTGATTTTATCAGGTTCAAGTTCCCTGCCTCAAATAATCAGGCTGAATATGAAGCCCTAATCCTGGGACTTGAAAGAGCCAAGTTCTTTGGCGCAACAAGACTGGTAGCATACAGCGACTCCCAACTGGTAGTGAACCAAGTTAAAGGGGAATACAACACCGAAAACCACATGCTGACCAAATACAAAGACCTCGTCCTAAACCTGACCAAGAACTTTGAGTTCTGGGATATACGACAAGTCGGTAGAGAATACAACCTGGAAGCCGATCTACTTTCAAAGATGGCAACAGCTGAAGACTCGGACCCCCTGATCATTTACACCGACCAGCCTGCCTATGAGAGACTGGAGATTTTGCTCCTAGATGAAGAAGAAAGGACATGGATTGACGATTACAGGGACTATTTGGAGAAGGGAAAACTTCCCGAGGACGAGTTAGAGGCTAAATCGATCAAAAAGAAGACGGCAAGATACATGGTCTGGAATGGCATCCTGTACAGAAGGTCATTCTCTAGACCTCTCCTAAGATGTGTTGCGCCAAAAAGCACCGACAAACTCCTCGCCGAGGTACATGGGGGAATCTGTGGGGGACACCCGGGGGCCAGAACCCTTGCCGACAAAATCATCACACTTGGCTACAATTGGCCAAACATGAGGGAGGATGCCCAAGCCTACGTAAAAAGGTGCGACAAATGTCAACGCTACTCCGACCTTCCCAAAGTACCTGCCGTAGAGCAAAGCTTGGTCATACCGACATGGCCATTCGACATGTGGGGAGTCGACATCATTGGACCATTTCCATTAGCCAAAGGGAGCAACAAATATGTAATCGTGGCGGTCGATTACTTCACAAAGTGGGTAGAGGCAAAACCGCTAGCAAAGATCACTGAAGAAAACGCCATCAACTTCATCCATGACTATATATGGTGCCGTTTTGGCGTGCCGTACACTATAGTGACAGATAATGGCCTACAATTCTCTGATGCCTTCACCGAGGAGTTGAATAGATTGGGAGTCAAACACAAGAAGTCATCGGTCAGCCATCCTCAAGGCAATGGATAGGCCGAGGCCGCCAACAAACTTTTCTTAAAAGCACTCACCAAGAATTTGGAAGGCAGTCAAGGAAAGTGGCTGGACGAACTCCCCCTAGCTCTATGGGCCGTCCGTACAACCACTCGGGGGCCAACTGGGGAGACACCCTTTGCTATGACTTATGGTTCAGAAGCGATGGCACCAGCCGAGATGGCCTTGCCGACTTTCAGAGTAACCAACTATGACGAGGTCGTCAATGAGTACAACCGACTACTAGACCTAGACCTAGTCGACGAGAAAAGGGTGACCGCCCAACTCAGAATGATCAATTACAAGCAAAGAACCAAGGCCTACCATGACAGCAAGGTAAAAAAGAGAACCTTTGAAGTAGGTGACTGGGTACTCAGAAAAATTGAGTCGACACACCTGAAGTCACAATAGAATAAGCTCTCGCCAAACTGGGAAGGCCCTTACGTCATCACCCACATTATACGGGAAGGGACCTACATGCTCAAAACTCCAGAAGGAAAAGAGCTTAAACACCCATGGCATTCCGAGCACTTAAGAAAGTACTATCAGTAGCATCTCGGTTAACTATTTATTCTTTTTATCAAATTTTCAGTTTAGATTTCTATAGTCGATATCTAGTTGTCTTAGTTTGGTTTTATCAATAAAATTTCCTTTATTTCATTTACATCAAGATTTGATTATAGCACATGACACGGTCTCAGCGTTGTTTATAACGACGAGATCATCTAACGAAGTCGATGAGCACACTTAAAGCATGACTTCTAAAGCCTAGTGTCAATCTCTAGCACCCTGACGAAGTTGACGAGCACACTTATGCATAACTTCTAAAGCCTAGTCTCAATGACTAGCAAACTCACGAAGTCGATGAGCACACTTAAAGCATGACTTCTAAAGCCTGGTTTCAATAACTAGCAACCTAACGAAGTCGATGAGCACACTTAAAGCATGACGACCTCGTCTAGTTCCAACAACTAGCATATAAGACGACTTGAGTTGATCCTAACGGTCAGACGACGTATCAAACCCAAACACTGGACGTTCGTCGGAACTCAATTGTAGACCACCTCGGACGGAACATATAAAGCTTATTATGGTTTTCCACGTGGTGAGTAACCACGGCCTACAAACGTAGCCCGAACTGGCTATCGCATCTCGTCACATCAGATCGCTGAGACATCTCAAACTGAGATAAAGTAAACAAATTAATAACGAGAAAGTACTTAACTGAACAGGTTAAACAAAGGCTAAAACGCCTCAAACCGAGGTTCTCAAAACAAGTGTTTACGCCCCCAGCAAACACTGGGTCCAGGCCTACGAATACTTTGGGACATACAAAAAGTGTTTAAAACTCCCCCGATGACGTTGGGCAGAGTGAGACAAGTGCTAAATACAACTGTTCCAAGCCAAACCGGCTTTACAAACTGAAACATTAAGTCACCAGATCAATCCACACCGGCACGTGCCTCATCCTCGGTTCGCTCCAGCAATTTCTCAAAGTTATCAGGCGCCAGCTCCGGAGGTTCCCAGATGGGCCTGTTGGCCTTGCGATCCATCGCCTTGATAACCCTGAGACTTCCTTCAGAGAACGGAATGAGAGAATGCGCGGCCCGCGCCTCAACACTGTAAGCGTCCTGATGATCGAGACGAGCACACTTCTCCAATGGTACATCAACTTCGGGATCGATATAAAGGAGACGAGTTAAATTGGACCAGGCATCATTGTATATCGTGCCGACTCTATCACTCAGGTCTGCCCTGAATTGGGGCCCGCTCTTATAAGCCTCCACGGCCGCCTTCTCTTTAATCGCCACATTCTCCTCCAGACGAGCATACTGGTCTTCCAAAAGGGCAAGCTTCTCCTCAACGGTAGACTTTTCTCCCACTAACGTCTCGGCACGCTTGCTCTCATCCTCGAGCTCGCTTTTCGTGGCTAGCACAGACTCCTTCAGCTTTGAGACTTCTTCCTGAGACTGGCGATGTGACGCGTCAAGAAAAGATTTTTCTTTCTCTAAGCTAACCACTTTGTCGTTAAGATCGTCAATGGAGCCTTTAAACCTAGACACCTCGGCTTCTGTCTCCTTCAAGGACTTGTAGGCGTGGCGATACATGGTGTAATCGGTTTGGGCAAGAGATGCAAGCTACAAAAAAGAAAGAAGAAATAAATAACGACATAGAGCAGAAAGAGAATGGGATAGCCAGGAGCTTTACCTCGCTAAGGAGTAAGCCCTTGCGGTTCAACATTTACTGGGACATGGGTTTCTCAGCAATTAACTGCTCAATGGTATCCACATTCATGGCCCGCTTTATCACCGGACCGCCCTTCTTCAAAGCAAGGCCCGAACGAACCGACACGTCCAGACCTGACAGAATAGGGACACCACCAAACCTCTCTACCCAACTCTTCACCTCATCGTCAGGCAAAGCCGGGCTGAAAGCAGAATCATGAGCAGAGGGAGTTGCCTTTTTCGGAGCTCGAACCTCCCTGACCTCCTCCCTGGATCTTTTCTGACCGTGATGAGCACCCCCACTATCCGACTCAATCACAACGCGCGTATCCTGGCCGCGACTCTGAGACAGACTATCGTGAGCAGCCTCTTCGATATCGGGGGCCACCATGTCGGCCCCCTCTCCAACTTCCCCAACAGAGCGGTCCGACATAGGCACCGCGGAATCATCTTTGTTCTGAAGCAGCCTCTGCCTATCTTCCATATCATCATCACGCTTCTCTAAGGCGGCAGCTTTGGACCATTGCTTCTTCAACCTCGCTGCCTGAACAGGGTCAAGTTCCTCCAACTCGATCTCGGCAACTTGCTCCATAGTCAAAACTGCACAAAACACCAAGATTAGACCGAGACGAGGTATCAAAGATCAGGGGAAAAAAGGCAAAGTTAGATAATTACATCCTATAGTATCTTCAGTCTTAAGGCAAATGTTGTTTTGCTCCTGGCAACGAACACAGTCACGAAGGAAAACAAAATTGGGATGGACGATCCAATCCGGGAACCTATTTCCCCTCAGAACGCTAACCTTAGGGACGACCCCATCAAGAGGACCCTTCATCAACCCGGCCTGAACATAATAGCGGGGATCTTTCTCCAGTTCATTCCAATCTAAAGTACCCAAGTTGGAAAACTCCTCGAGTTTAGCGATCAACCTATCGCTCCATTCAGGCTTGTGGACCTTATGAGGACGGGATGGTGCGTATTCGGGGATGGCAAACTCCCAACCGAAACGAGACTCGACTTTAATTACATGGGAATTCCACCCCGATACCTTGCTGACTGTGCCAGAGATTGGGGTGATAATCTTGGGTTTGGAGGGATCGGACTTGATGGTCAATGTTCTCGTAGTCTTGTTATAACTCACGTTGAAGAAATGATCGAAAACAGACATACACGGTTAGAAGTTAAGACTGCGACACAAGACAATGAAACTAACCAGGTACCGGACTGCATTAGCACCAATGTGATCAGTTCCCACGACTCCAGAAATTCATTAATAAAGGGGTCAAGAGGAAGCCGTAGTCCTAGTTGGAATTGTTTAAAGAAGAACGAGACCACAGCCTGGTCGTAGTAAAAGTTATGGATCTTTTCATCTGTATCTAAAGGAATGGCCTTGCTATAGTACAAACGATATTCCTCTCGATCCACTCCGTACTGAGAATAGAGGGCCTCAATCATTTCTTCACCCGATTTGGGGTGCTTACCCACAACGGGACCTGACTTCCCGGCTTTCCTACTAGTCATCTTGACACTGGCACCTCGTCTTGGCCTGGAAACATCAGTATCGAAGTGATCCACTATCCTATTGGAGGTGCTCTCCCCGGCCATACCTGTAGAAGAAGCAGAGGGGTTAGACTCACCGAGAAGCCTTGGAAAGGCCGTATTCCCCCCCGAATCAACTACGGGGACCGAGGAGGTTGCACCCTTAAGACGAGATCGAATCAAGGATTTGTCTTTTACATAAAATAAATAAATATAGTCAAGGACTCTATCCTCGTTATTAAAGACAATCATGTCGGCATCGTCTTCCCCTCTAACCCTCGGGGCATAAAGGCCAGATGGATACCTCAGATCTTCCCTAGGTGACCCCCTCAAGTACAGGATATCCCCCACGGCTAATAACGACAGCATATTCCAATGCCCATTTGATTTAATATAAAGCCTATTGTTTCTTTGATAACAACCATACAAGGGATTTACACCTGAAATCAGAGGTCCAGACATTGGGAAGAAGTGAAAGTTCAAGAAATAAAGCTAAGAACAGTGGCGGACGAGCGGCAAAACCCTCAAAGAAATGCTCGAAACCCCAAATGTGGAAAATCAACAAAAGGAAGGGGGGAAGAATACCTTAAAAATAGAAAGAGATCGGAGGGAGCTAGTCGAGAGGCCGCCTTAAGCACTTTAATCGAAGCAGATTGAGGGGAGTCGCTCCAAAATCAGAGTTCTTGTTTGATTCGCCGGCGGCAGCCACACTACGCAGGTAAAGAATTGGAAAGTAAAAATATTTTCAAGGGTTTATTGTGAAGTATATATCGTCGGGTCGAAAATTATGGGTCCGGGTTTAAGTCGGACCTGACCCGCAATCCATGGGCAGCACGTACTCCCACTAACTCATCATGATCCACATTTAATGGACCGCGTTTTCGAGGTCCCATCACTGGGACACGTGCACCAATCAATACAATGAGAAGACGAACGATTGAAGTGACTCAACCGCCGTTTGAGAAACACAAGCAGACTGTCAATGCTAGATCAACACGTGTCAAGACGATATCTACAACAAGGATGCCAGTCGGCTTCAAAAATCCCACTTTTCGGATGCCTGGCTCGACATTGAAGGGTTCAGCACATAGGTATAGCCGACACTCCTACAATGAACCGACATCCTTAGTGGTATCCAAGAACATGATGAAACCGAGATGAAGAAAGGTCAAGTCGATGTCGGGCGGTGATTGAAATTATGGTTGAACGACATGTGCAAATGCCTTCCATGCCGACATGTCAACTGAGATCAGATGATCGGCATTGTTGTATTGCAACATCGTGTAAAAGGTGATGATAATGAAAAGATTCAAGGTCATACAAATCGTAGAGAATTCAAAAACGAAGCAAGGAAGGCAAAGGAGAGAGCCCTAACATATATATATATTCAACAAAAGACCCCCACAGCAAGGCCGGGGGCTTAGCCTGTACAAAAAAGAAAGAGAAAAAAGGTTACTACTATCATTAGGCCAACATGAAGTTATTTATTTTTGGTTCTCTCGGTACAACTTTATCTCTTCCTGGAAAGCTTTGAAGTCTTTTTCTTCTTCTTCGTCCTCTTCATCAACCTCGCTGGAGCTGTTATCCTCATCATCACTTGAGTCTTCATCACTGCCTTCGGCGATGGACTCCTCCCATTCATGATTGCTATCATCTGAGTCTTCACCATCCTGACAGTAATCCTCAGGCGAAAGTAAGGAGCCGTCAGCAGATTTTTCGTCATTCAGGACAGGTGAGTCCTTCGCGTCATCTGAGGAATCACATTCTTCTGGAAAAGCATTGTCACACTCTCTCTTGGCCATGGATAAAGTTTGGGAGAAGGAAAGAAGGCAAGAATAATGTGGAAAATTGAAACACAGATTCTCTATTTATAGTACTTAAGATGGAATTAGTTGAAAGGTAATTAATATTATTCATATGTGGAGTCCAACTGGAGTTTTCCCATTCCAAGAAGAACAATGATTCAATTAGCATTAAATCCTACTGGCATCAGCAAATCGAAGCAAGGATTTTGGCGGCTACAACTGTCACATCAATCAACCAGAAATTAAATACCCAACAATTTCTATTCGGCATGCCGAGATAGAAACTCGAGGGCCACTGAACGACATAAACCGACCTAGTAGATGGGAACACGGACGAGAGGCCCAGCGTACCTAATGGACCTATACCGAGAGGCCCACTCACAAGCCCATGTTTATAGGTCGACATCAGTGAGGCCGAGCAGGCAGTCCTTGCCTAGGCCGAGTCCGAGAAGCCTAATCCCTAGCCGACCTCTATGACGAGCCGAGTTAGATGACGGGCTGACTTGCATCGTAAACCTCCCATTATCATTGGGAAACCTCATACAGAGTTATATTACAACTCTAAAATTAAGAGTCCTTATCTGAACCAAGATAACTCTCCTATCAGATAACAGGATATCATCCATCCTTATCAGGAGTCTATCTCCAAGGAATATGAGTCTTACATCACCACGGGCTTCCTGGCTTTCCTATCAAGTCAGAACTCATACACCCACGCCTATATAAACAGGTCCTCTACACATGAAACGGGTAATGAACTTTTGGCTCTAATCTAGTCAATTGATTCTCTATTTCTAATCTCCCATATCATTATTCTTACACCGGAGGGCCTTCGCCGGTGAAGCCCCGGTGTAGTTTACATTTGTTTCGTGTGTGCAGATTCCACCATCAAGAACATTTGCTGGGATTTTCCGACCCGTTAGATGAAGGCTGATCCAACCAGATTTTGGCGTCATCAATATGCATCACTTTATTGACGTTTTTAAATTCTAGGCCTACCAAGTCTATACTTCTAGTATATATATAAGAGTATATGTCTATTAGGTATAACATATTCTTCAAGAATCATTGAGTTCTTTACATTAGTTTCTTATTAATTATAGTTCTTAAACATATCTAGTTTCATACCTATTATTAGTACCCATACCCATAACTAAGAATATAACCTATTATTTGTGTCTAATTAGCAAGAACCGAAAGGTTTGGCTCTTAATGCCATGAATTTGACGTGGCAAGCTTAGGAGCAAGATTAACCCAAAATTGGATGAGGTGTCATGCCCAAAGTCATTTTCGCCTACTTTAAAAATACTATAGTATAGATTTCAATGTGTATTAAGTAATCATATCAAAGTTTTAATAAGAGAAGTTTTATTGTCTACAACACTTTGTTGTAGATAAGTGTTAATTCTGTGTCTTTAAATTATTCATTTCGCTGCTTGTGTGTTGGTGTGTAATCTGTAGTGTTTTCATACCAAGATTCACACCTTTACTCTGAATCGTCTAACTATCCTAGCTATCTAAACTTTCAATTGGTACCAAAGCCTCCACTCGATATACTGAGTGAGATCCAGAAAGGATAGTCATCATGGATGGTCAGTTAAGTCAGTATCGTCCTCGAGTCCTGGATGGTACAAACTATGCTTTGTGGAAATCCAAAATGCGTCTTTACATCAAAGCAATTGATAAGAGAGCATGGCGGTGTATTATAGTTCCATGGACTCCTCCTAGAATGGAAAGTAAGTCTCCAAAGGCTGAATCCTCCTCTGAGAAAGTCTATATTTCTAAACCGGAGAAGGACTGGACAACTGAGAAAATAACCCTAGCAAAGTATAACTCCAAGGCTTTGGGTTCTATATCCAGTCATGTCGGTGAAGATATGTATAGACTGGTCACCAATCAAAGCATTGCTAAAAATGCTTGGGATATTCTTCAAGCTCATTGTGAAGGAGATGAAGGAGTTAAGGGCACTAGGTTGAGAATACTCAGTACAACTCTCTTGTTGGTAAGTTAACCATGTTTGAAATGAACTGGGCTATTCAACAGCAACACAAGGCTGATAACATATCCCTTGCTACATCTCTCACTAGTGTGTCTAAAGTTCCTAAAGAAATTGAGGAAATATCAAGGGGAATCGATAAATCCGAATTGGAAACAGACGACGTTGCTTTATTAACCAAAAAATTCACATCTTTTTTGAAAAATAAAAGAGAAAACAAATTTCCTTCTAAAAATCAAAGTAATTTTGAAAAGGTGAAAGAAGACACTGAAAGTAGTTTCAAGAGGCCTAGAAGTTTTGGCAAAAAGAAGAGTGATTCTGTTCAATGTAGAGCCTGCAAAGGATTTGGTCACTATGCAAATGAGTGTGCTAACACTCTGAAGACAAAGGGTATGAGTCTAATTGAAACCCTAAGTGATAGTGAGGATGAAGATGAGACTGCTCATTTGGCAGTTATTGACTCTGAATCTCAACATTACTTAAATTCTGATGATCATGTTGATGTTATCATATCTGGATTCACACCCTCTGACTCTGTAAAATGTTTCAAATCTACAACCACTGGGAAAATGGAGGAAGATGAGGGTGAAGAAAATTGTAGAGAACTTCATGAAGCCTACACAAATCTCTTTACTGATTGGGAGAAACGTGTAGAAAAAATTGCTGTTTTTGAAAAAGTGAACCAGAAACTCCTTGAAGAAAATGAGTATTTGAAAATAGAACTTGAAAGAGTTTCTAAGGAAAATGATTGCGAAAAGGAAGCTATAGGAAGATTGGAGGTCACTATCACCAAAAGTGAAGTAGAACTTGAGAAAATGAAATCTAAGCTTGAAAAGGTAGAAGATACCTTCACAAAACTAAACACTGGAAAGGAAAAATTGGATGAGGTCTTGAGTGTAGGAAGTCATAGTAAGGCTGACATTGACTATGGAACTTTTTTTTGTCAAAGAAGGAGAATCTGGTTCACAAAACAAAAATTTTCAAAAAGGAGAAATTAGACCTAGGAAGAAACGATTTGTGTGCCACTATTGCTTTGCTCCAGGTCACATTAGACCTTTCTGGTTCCGTAGGTTAAGAGATCTTGGAGAACCTATCCCTCAGGTGAGAATCAAAGTTCCATCCCACCAAAATTCTCACCTTCAAAAATCAGGAAAATACATGTGGATTGAGAAGAAGACAGAAGAATGCAAAGTGGTTCTCACATCTCTGAAAGGGAGTGTGTCTAGCTCCTGGTACTTCGACAGTGGCTGTTCAAGGCATATGACAGGAAATATTAATTTTCTGTCTAACTATTCACCCATAAAAGGAGGTAATGTGAATTATGGGGGGGTTCCCAAGGTAATTTTTTTGGTAAAGGTACTTTGTGCATTGATCATATGGCGAAACTAAAGAATGTCTATCATGTAGAAGGACTGAAAGCTAATCTCATTAGCATAAGTCAACGATGTGATGACAATCTCTATGTTTGGTTTGATAGACAAGAATGTAAAGTGTTTGATGATTCTAACACATGTTTGTTCACTGGCATTAGGTCACAAGATAATTGCTATAAATTTGGTAGCAATCTGTCCTGTCTCTCAGCCAAAATTAGTGACCTTGAATTGTGTCATCAAAAGTTGGGTCATGCTAGTGTTAGGAAAATCAAAGAACTGGTGAGGTTCAATGCTGTGAAAGACTTTCCCAGACTTGATTTCAAAAATTCTAGTGTGTGTGGTCCGTGTCAGAAGGGAAAGAAAACCAAAGCACCTCACAAAAGGGTAACATAAATTTCTGCAACTAGGAACTTACAGTTGATTCATACTGATCTCATGGGCCTTATAGAGGTTGAGAGTATAGGTAAAATGAAATATTCTTTTGTGTGTGTAGATGATTTTTCAAGGTATACTTAGGTGTTGTTTTTAAAAGACAAGTCTGAGGCAATTGATGTTTTCAAAGTCTGGTATAAGAAGGTTAAAAATTTGCATGGTGAGAAGGCTGTTAGGATCATGTCAGATTAGATCATGGAATTGATTTTGATAACTCTCAGTTCTCTGAGTTTTGTAATTCCAAAGGAATAACTCATGAGTTCTCAGCCCCTAAGACACTTCAACAAAATGGGGTGGCTGAAAGAAAGTATCAGACATTGTAGGAAATGGCTCGGGTGATGCTTAGTTCCAAGAACATTTCAAAACGATTCTAGGCTGAGGCACTTAACACTTTGTCACATAGGGAATATGGTGTACTTGAGAGTAGGATCTACAATGACTCAGTATTAAATTCTTTTGGGAAAGAAACCTACTCTTAAATATTTCCATGTGTTTGGGTGTATATCTTATGTTCTAAATGATGGGGACTATCTGTCCAAATTTGATTCTAAAAGTGATAAAGTTGTGTTCTTGGGATATTCTACAAATAGTCGAGCTTATAGGGTTTACAACTGTTGGGTATGCTTATCTTTTAACCCTCCTAAGTATGTTAGAATTGATTGATACCATCACCTATTATATTTTATGGACTTTAGGACCCTATGTAAAAAGTTTAATAACTTCAATTTTTAGCTTAGTCCATTTTATAGTATAGGCTTAGAATATAGGACTTGGAGCGAAAAGGAATGAAGAACTAAGCAAGACTTCAGTCTCTGCGCAGGACTTCTCTGCGCAGGACATCACTGCGCAGGTCTCTACTTCGCAGCTTTCAAACTTGCTCAGTTTTCTATATCTTCAGATAACCTAACTTGGAAAGCGCTTAAAAGATGTACGCTTATTAAAGTGCTGAGGTGTGCAGAAACGACAAAATATGCACACTCAGCATATCCAACGATGGAGATGCGCTCAGATGAAGTAATTCAAATGAAGACAGCTATCAACCTTCTAGAAGAAGCTTTTGAATTTGGTCTTCACGCTTTGTCTCTAATGGCTCAAGGACTCCTGCGCACCAATCATATTGTGCCAGCTCATCATCCTTGATCAGAGCTCCAAACGGCTATAAAGGACACCTGCGCACTAATCATACTGTGCCAGCTCATCGTCCTTGCTCAGAGCACCAACGGCTACTTTTAAGCTCTCAGCTATAAATAGCCTGCTCATCATCATTTCCAAGTTGCTAGAGTTTGAGCTTACAAAGTATCCTTGAAGTTCAGAAGATTACTGCTTAATATTCCCAGATTCAAGAACAACCTTCAAACCTTCATACCTTCAAACTCCTGCCCAGATCCTAAGCCTTATATCACCAGAATTCTTCGTGCTATTCATCTCATAGATTCATAGAGCCCAAAATTTCTGACACACACACACCTCTTGAAGCTTCGATCACTTAGATCTTACTTCTTGAGAAACACCGGTTTAGTCTAGGATTTGCTCTACATAGATTAGATTTTGATTCTTTGTAATCTTGTAAAAGATCCTCTCATCAATATAAATCTCATTAGAAAATCCAAGACTAACCATCTTGGTAGAGGACGTAGATCTTTCATCGATCGAACTCCTCCAAATAGCTTGTTCATTATTCTTACTGCTTATTTCCTGCTTACATTATTTCTTAATAGCTGCTTTGTTTGATCTTATCAGATTGCTACTTGCTGCTGTGTTTTGTTATTTCTTATTGCCTTAGAATCCATTTTTAACCAACTCTTTAGCCAAAACTTAGCGCGTGCATTTTAGTCCCTACCCAGTATACCCTGCGCAGTGCTGCTTTAAATTTCCGGTGTGCATTTCACTCTCTCTGCGCGCTATACTTAGCTTATTTGAGAACTGTGCGCATAAGCCATTGATTTGAAAAAGGGTTTGAAAAGAATTTTAAAATGCTATTCACCCCCCTCTAGCATTTTTCATACCCTTGTTTCTCCTTTGGGACCAACAAGTGGTATCAGAGCTAACACCTTCATAAAACTTGTTTTGTTTTTCAAGCTTAACAGCTTGGGTGCCGATTCAAGATGGCTTCAAAATCTTTGGCAATGGCTAACTATTTACATGTTCCTGTGCTCAACGAAGATCACTTCGACATCTAGAAGCACTGCATGCTTAGTCATTTTTCGTCAATCGACGAGTTCCTCCACGACGTTGTTCTTGAAGGACCCTACATTCCTATGAAGGCAAATCCTGATGCTGCTACCAACAAGGACAATCCTACCATCAAGAAGAACAAGGTTGAATGGACTGACGAAGAAAAGAAATGGGTTGGCTATGATGGAAGAGCAAGGAACATCATTCTAAGCACCTTGGACCTCTCCACGCACAATCAAATTGTAAGCTGCGGAATTGCTAAGGAGCTGTGGGATGCTATCGAAGGCTATATGAATGGTAACAAAGTCAGCAAGGAAAATAAGAAATTTGTTGTGCTAAGAAAATTCAACTGCTTCATGAGAATTGACGGTGAAACCTTGAGACAAACTTATGATCACTATTGTGCTATTGTAAATTCATGTATATCTCTTGGTAAAGTCTTCACCAACAAAGAAATTAATTCACAATTCTTAGATGCGATTGGTTCTAGATATGTGCACAAGGCAAGTCATCTAGAAGATTTTGGATTTCTGGATACTTGACCTCTGCGCATCTTGTATGAAAATTTAAAAGTGTACGAGCTCAAACTTGATCGAATTGATGAAACTGAAAGCAAAGGAAAATTAGTTTCTATGGTTGCGTAAAAAGAACCTGCGCCTGGTCAAACCTCAGATCATGTCTCTACTTCCTCTTTACTAGAAATGGATGACGATGACTTCGCTATGTTTGTAAATCAATTTCAAAAGTTCAGGAAATTCTCAAAGCTAGGACCCTCAAGTAAAGCTCCTACTAAGTTCTCACGAGGCAGGGAGTCAAAGAAAGATGATGACTTGGTTTGCTACAACTATAGAAAGCCTGGTCATTTTGCATCAAAATGCCCTACTCCAAAATTTGAGTACATGAAGTGGAACAATGCGCAAAGATCGTTTAAGCAGCGTGGAATGGTTGCTGAAGAAGACTGCGCAAAAAAGGAGCTCAAGACCTGGATAGAGACTGACACAGAGGACAGTGATGATGATGACTCTGAAGATGGACTGCTATGCTTAGTGGCGAATGCTGATGATAGCGATTCTGAAAATGACGTTCCAGATATGAACTCAGCAAATGCGCCAAGGATAATCAAGAAGAATAAAGGCCCCACCATCCATGAACTGGTAAAAATGGGACATCTAACTCCAAGCAGACAGAATGGCAAGTACCTATTTGCCAGAACAGACCTATCAAAGAAAGTTGCTACTACGCCATCGCGTAATCAATCTCTTGAAATCCCTACTAAAATTGTAATAGAAAAGGATGTCTCTGCTATTGAGCGTGAGACTATTTTTCAACAAGCTGAAAAGGTAATCAAGAAATTTAATTCTATGAAAGAAGCAGTGGACTTATCAATTGGAGAAATTTCACAGCTTAAGACGGAGAAAACTATTTTAAAATCTGAAATCACCCTCCTTAAGGAGCAGATTAAGAGCATGACTCCTCTTACTGAAATGAACCGTTTCTTAACAGACCAAAATGCGCTATTTAAAGTAAGAAACGAAGATTTGGCTGCTCAAGTTGCTGATCTCACAAAGATCTGTGGACCAAATCTCGTGTCACTATGGATCAAATTCTAGAAACCCAAAAAGCCAGTGGAGATAAGGAAGGCTTGGGTTTCTCAACTAGTGACGACTTTAAATGCGCTGTTTGCTCTAAAAGAGAAAAGGAATTTATACCCCAGCAAACTATTGAAATTCTTAAAGCAAAGCGTTCTGCTTCAATGGGTAAAGGACACGAAAAAGTCCAGAGACAAAATTTCCATTATGTCTACCCAAAGAAGCAAACTGGGAAAGCCAAGGGTAAGGCTATAGTTGAACCTGCGTATGACAACGCATATTCTGATTATGGCTGTGCTTCGACTTCGAATGCCAAAACTGCGCACAAAGGCATGCGCATGAAAGCCATGCGCCTCAACGCTAGTTGCGCATTCTTAAGAAAAGCGCACCAAAACATCAAAAGATGGTGTTTGTCAAAGCTAGTTCAACTGCTCCAGTAAAGAATGCTAAGCCAAAGAAAAGTAAAGAGTGTGTGAAAACCCAATCTATAAGTGGCTTACATCATTGTGTTGTGTGTGATGGTTTAGGTTACAAGGCTGTAGAATGCCTTTTGCGTTTTGCTCCTAATGCCAAGGGACGTAAAAATCCTAAGGTTAGACAGGAGTGGGTTGTCAAAAGTTGCTAACTCTATGACCCAAGAATAAAGGGGACCTGCGCTTTAATGTTTATCTTTCAGGTCTCATGCTTCACTGCGCACTCTTCACAAGCTAAAGCGCATATATGGTATCTCGACAGTGGATGTTCTAGACACATGACCGGAGATGCTAACGCTCTTGAAGATGTGCATGAAGGAAGAGGTCCCTCAGTAACTTTTGGGGACAACAACAAAGGGCACATAGTTGGATATGGAAGAATCGGAAAAGATAAAGTATGCATTGAGAAAGTTGCAATCGTAGAAGGTCTCAAGCACAACCTGCTCTCCATATCACAATTCTGCGATAAAGGTCTAGAATGCCATTTTACTGCAACACACTGCTATATCAAAGACGGCATATCCAGACTCACTTTGCTCACAGGGACTCGTAAGACTAATGTTTACATTATTGATCTTACTGCCGTAAATTCTATCACTAATCTCTGTTTTGTAGCAAAGAACGTTAGTGAAAGCAGCTGGCTATGGCATACGCGCTTAAGTCATTTGAACTTCAAATATTTGGTGAAGCTAGGAAGGGAAAACCTTGTCAAAGGACTTCCCAAAGTAACTGACCATCATGATAGAAAATGCGCAGCATGCCAGCTCAGTAAACAACCTAAGCAGTCTTTCTCCAGCAAGATTGCTTCCTCAACTTCCAAATGTTTACAACTGCTTCACATGGATTTCTTTGGACTTGTCACCACCGCGAGCGTTGGAGGAAACAAATATACCTTAGTTGTGGTGGATGACTACTCAAGATACACATGGGTCGAAATGATGGATATCCAAAGATGACTGCTATGATATCTTGCTTGCTCTCTTTCGAAAGCTCCAAACTCAAAAGGAAGACGGCATTGTAAGCGTTAGATCAGACAATGGAACTGAATTCAAGAATAACGGTGTTGCTCAATTATGCGATGACCATGGAATTGATCACAACTTCTCTGCTGCTGGAGTTCCTCAACAAAATGGCGTTGTGGAAAGGAAGAATCGCATGTTGATTGAGGCTGGAAAAATAATGATAGCCGAAGCAAAGCTTCCAAAGTATTTTTGGGGAGAAGCTGCCAACACTGCTTGCTTTACTCAGAACAGATCCCTCATCAATAAAGCCTACAACAAGACTCCATATGAGCTATGGAGAGGAAGAGCGCCCAACATCGCTTTCTTCAAGATTTTTGGCTGCAAGTGCTATATCCTCTACAATGGCAAAGACCATAGAGGTAAATTCGATGCCAAAGCAGATGAAGGCATTTTTGTTGGGTATGCCAAGCATTCTAAAGCTTTTCGTGTTTTTAATAGAACTACTCTAGTTATTGTAGAATCTGTACATGTTACCTTCGATGAACATTCTCTCTTTGAGCCACATTTGGCTCCAAATGATTCTGATGATTCTGCTGAGAATGTTGAGACAGGTACGCAGCCACAAACTGCACCTGCGCAGAATGATAATCAAGTTAATCACAATCAGAATCAAGCAAGTACATCTCATGCGCCGACGCCAGATGCTGCGCCAGAAGTTACAACTCCTGATGCGCAGACAGCTCCTCCTGCGCATGAGGTTTCTCCGCTTCAGCAAATCACTTTCGATGATCTCTATGCTGGAGCAAATGAAGTACCCATAGAAAATCTTTGTATTCCTACTACTCAACCTAACTTACCTCCTGAGGTTCGTGAAGTTAGAGATCATCCAACAACAAACATCATTGGTGATCTCAATGTAGGGGTTCGCACAAGGAGAGCATCAAACTTTGATGAGTATCATTCCTTTATCTCTCAAATCGAACCAAAGAAGATTGATGAAGCGCTCCAAGATTCAAGTTGGGTTGTTGCTATGCAAGAAGAGCTTAACCAATTTGAGCGCTGCAAGGTTTGGACTTTAGTACCCAGACCTCATGACCAAGGAGTTATTGGTACAAAATGGGTATTCAGAAACAAGATGGATGAGAATGGAAGCATCACCAGAAACAAAGCAAGATTGGTTGCGCAAGGCTATAGGAAAGAGGAAGGAATCGACTACGATGAAACGTTTGCGCCTGTAGCAAGACTCAAAGCTATCAGAATTTTCTTAGCTTATGCCTCTCACAAGAAATTCAAGCTTTATCAAATGGATGTGAAAAGCGCATTTCTCAATGGTGAACTCCAAGAGACGGTCTACGTAGCACAACCACTAGGATTTGAAGATAGCAGATTTCCAAATCACGTCTTCAAACTTCAGAAAGCTTTGTAAGGACTTAAGCAAGCTCCAAGACAATGGTACGATACTCTATCAAAATTCCTGCTAGAGAAAGGCTTCAAGCGCGGTAAAATCGATACAACTCTTTTTATTGCTAAGTATAATGATCACTATTTACTTGTTCAAATTTATGTTGATGATATTATATTTGGTTCTACTAATGAGTTACTTTGTAAGCGCTTTGAAAAGCTCATGAAAGCAAGTTTGATATGAGCATGATGGGAGAACTCACATTCTTCCTCGGGCTTCAAATCAAACAATTGAATGATGGCATCTTCATAAATCAAGCCAAATACACAAGAGACTTGATCAATAAATTTGGACTTGAGAATGCTAAAGCATACGACACTCCAATGGCCACGGGAAATAAGCTTGACAAAGACTTAAAAGGTAAGAAAGTTGATCAAACTTTATATCGAGGTATGATTGGCTCTCTCCTTTATCTTACTGCAAGTAGGCCAGATATTATGTTTAGTGTTTGTGTCTGTACGCACTATTGTAAGTACCCCAATCTGAAACCGACCTATCTTAGAGGTAGCCTTAGCACCGTTTCAGGGATAAGCTAATAGGCCAGTACCTCCCTAGGATAAGCTATAAATTCCAGGACTACTCTGGTATAAAATTGGAAAAATCCAGAAGCTCGCCAGGCTGAGCCGTACGGATGCTTTGGGTGCTAGAGGGGCCTAGCCGTACGGCTGGTTTGGGAACCCTCAGTCCCTATAAATAGAACCCCTTGATGATCATTTCAAGGGAGGGGGAGAAACATTAGAACTAAGGTTACTCTGTCGAATTCACCTCAGAATAGTGTGAGTAAGAGTGAACAAAGAGTGAAAGAGAGAAAGGAAGATTGGCCTAAACCAAGATAGGTAAAGTCACCTTCTCCCCATCCCTTCTCTTCATCTAAGAACTCTATTTATCTTTGATCTTGTCATTTATTGTTGATCTTTACATTCTTGCAAGTATTGTCCATTCAAGCAATATACATATATCTATTATTATTTATATTTCCTAGTCCAAGCCATGAGATGATCAAAGGTGCCCTCCATACTTTGTGTGGAAGAGGTTCAAACCTAGTTTGATCATGGCTTGTTGATTGTTCATTTACATTCTTGTCATAGATGATGCTCTTGTTGTTCATTTTGCTCATTTTAAGCTATGATGATCATGTTGAGGATAAAGTCTCAATCTTTATCCTCATCACCTTGATCTAGCCCAAAATTCCCAAGTTTGGGTAATAAAGATCCAATCTTTATGGTTTGTTCTTGTCCCTAAAGGATTAATCTTGCCTAGAAGAGCCATTTTTGATGGTAAAGTTTCAATCTTTACTCATCAAATGGTCACCATGGCTCAAAAGGGCATATTGGCCACCTTTTTCATTTTTCTCCCATGATTGCCTTTGATCATGCCCAAACTCTTATTTTGGGAGGTTCTTTGATGATCAAATGGCATAGGAATGAGTTGTTAATGTTGGAATAACAAAATGGAATCAGAACAGTTTGGTCCAGTTCAAGCAGAATGCTCTGTTTCTGCCTGGAACTGGACTGTTGCTTGAACAAACTGTAAAATCCCAGGAGTGGTCTCCCCATCCGTACGGCTACTTTGGCCGTATGGGGAGATTGACCATTTTTCCCTTCTGTCTTCTGTTTTCTTGTCAAACAAACCCTTTTTCAGTTGAAAAGATAAATAAAAAGTTAAAACAAAGATTTTCCGTTAAAACACACACATGCACTTTTGTTAACTAACAAGGGAGACTCGGCTTTGTCCGAGGCAACTTGGGAGGACGTAAAAACTCTTCCCAAGTTGTAACCTGATCTCCGAACCTTTGAACTCAAACCTTTTTCATTTTGTTGGGTTTAAAATTAACAAAATGTGGCGACTCCGTTAAATTGGTCTGGTTCCCGCGTTTGGTATTTCGCCCTTGAAACGTGCTCGTGTTTTTTGGGGGCGGGATCCTTACAGTGGCGACTCTACTGGGGATTAGAGTGCTTTCGGACTTCTTTCTAGGAGATTCGGGGGCATTCTTGTGTGGGTCAAACTCCCGTTCCCGTTAGTTGACTTCTTGCATATTTGTGTGTGTTTGATGTTTCTGTTTGAACTGTTTTGAGTACATATGTTCTGGAAATACAATAAACTGGGGCTTGATGATCAGAAGTTGGAGAAACTGAGAAAAATCTTCACCCTCTTGCTTTAGCCGTACGGCTACTTTGGGTAGGGGCCAGAATGTTGCCAATTAACAGTTTGGTGCAGGGCTGCAACATTCTGGGTGCCCCTCTGCTTCTACTTGTCCAGGTTCCAAATTTACAGTCTTACTTGTGCACATTACCTTCATTCTTTTGGCCAAAACTTGATTTTAAAAGGTGATAAAACTTGGTTATGCATGATCATTTGTCAATAAAATGGTTTCCAAAACCTCATCGTGCATAATCCTTTTTGTAAGGGTTTTTCTGGAGTCTTCTTGTTGTGCACAAATTGCTTTGTACAAAAGGGTTTCAATGTAAAATATGTCTTTTGCAAAAGTTTGATTCAAAATTCTTTGTTGTGCACAACTTGGTACATGTACAAGTTTTGGTCTTTGTTTGCTTATATTCCTTGATTTGTTGTGTATAAATTGCTCAATCCATGCTTGTTCATACTTGTTCATATCTTGCTTATGCCATGCTCATGCTATCGAAAAACGAATTGAAAATCTCTCTTTTTACTAAAAAAGGAGCATAGAATGACTTCACACCACGCGCAGTTGACCGTGCACGTTCCAAATACCCTTTAAACCCGGGGTGGATGCCACGATGCAGCTCGTTGGGCGCTCTTGTTCCCTTCGATGCGCGCACGGGTCCATCCCACCTTCCCTTCCGAACCGAGTCAACCACACTTGTCCGTGACACATAAATACCGTGACTATGGTTGGTTTTTGGTCTAGTTCACGTTACCACATCCTTGATACGTTCTCAAAGCTAATTGTGGCCAAATTAATGCCCGAGTTGTGACTCCTTGATGTAATGCAAACGTGGCCTAACCAGCCTTCAACTCGTGTGTTAGTGACGACCGCAATTAGCAAGGGCCATGTACTAAGGATAGGGTGACACCGTGTCGTTAAGCCCTAATGAACGAGTTATTTTAATCATCCTTAAGACCATGGTCAAGGATCGAGACGCCTCATTAAAAATGAGGTCATGTTGGAATGTCGGTGCAGCCTTCGGTGTAGCCTTCGGAGAAAAGTCTCGATCCCGACTGGGGCTTAACCATGATTAGGATGACCCGCGTATTGGGAACCTTACGATGCACTAGACCCTAGGTTCATTTCTTTTGATCGGTGGAAGCCGCGTTCCCTATAGGACCCTCGCCCGGGATAGTCCGTCCTTGGGAGCGTGCAATACAGGTGAAAAACAAGGGGTCTATAGACGTAGTGATGGCCTCCACTGATCCAGGGTTATAGAATAGTTGCGAAAAAGAAGAGCGATCTTTTCCAACCAATTAGGAATAAGAAATGCCTTGAGAAAAATAAAATAATGAAAGTTGAGCCCCTGAATTGTGCACTAACGTTTGTTTATGTGACAAAGCCGGCTAAGATAATCCAAAGAATAAATGATTTTTTTTAAAAAAAGGAAAAGGAAAAGGGAATTGCTAAATTCATCAAAACGCTTGGCTTGGGTTTCTTCCCCCTAAAGAAGAGCCAAACTTGTTATCCCCCTTCAAGTCAGTGTCTCTTGTGTGTCGAGTTTTTGTTTTACTTCAAAGCATGACTTCTCGAAAAATCCTTTCACGGTACCTTACGGTCTGTCGGTCTTGTGAATCATAGGAAGTGATGGAATCCCACTTTGAAGGCATCGAAAGGGTCATGAGTGCCCTACAACAAATGGTGAGGAGACTGGAGTACAACCAGGGTCGTCTATTGGGAATCGTGGCTAGGATGCAAGAAAAGCAAGTCCCAGATTTGGAGGAAGAGATCCAAAAGATATGGGTCAAGATGGTGCACCCATGTCTTCGTGAGCTTTTGAAAGACCGTAAGAATGATTGGCACCAAGAAAGGAAAAGCGTGAAGGAGGAAATGAACTCACAGAGCCGCATTCAGCAGGAAGACATGAGGAACGTCCAAGCCTGCATGCACACAGTGGTGGATGCAATCCTAGATATCCGAGCCTATCTCAGAAATCATCCACGCTTGAAGAATCCCCCCATCGAGCCTGTCCCAAATGACCCCTCCCCCGTCACTCCTATCACTGTCCAAACAACCCTGGGATGCCTAGGGAGTCTGCCTCCCCAAAACCATACCCCAAGCGGAAGCCCACTACCAAGAAATAGCCGACCTCGCCCCATAGCTCCTAAACCTTCTCACCGCCAAAGGGCCGCACCATACCGCCTTTTCCATGAATTGGGAACCCCAAGAACCTCACTACTTGATCAATTGCTCAAAGAGGGGAAAATCACTTTGCTTGACCCAAGCGTGATTTCATCCGAACATCCCAGCCAGCGGTCCGATGAAACTCAATTTTGTCGCTACCATCAAGGGGTAGGACACTCCACTGGGGTGTGTGACGCCCTAAAGGACAGGATCCAAGAACTCATTGATGAGGGTGTCATTACCAAACGATGGGACAAGTGGGTCTGAGCCAGGGACGCAAGGAGAAGGAATGAGGAAGAGAAGAAGTCGTTAGGAGTGGCCTAGTATTTGTGTTCTAGAGAGTCTCCTAAATCCGTAGTGGATATAGTCTTTTGTCTTTCTTTTTCTTTAAGCTTTCCCAAAAGGCCCTGCGAGGCCAAGGTATGTAAAAAGCCACAATGTGGCGATGGTTGAGTCAATAGTCAAGTCCAGAGTTGTAAAAATTGAGTCTTCCATGAAATGAATTGTCTTTTACTTCTATTCTCCCTAGACTTGAGGCATTATTTGAAAAATTACACTAACTCTCGGAATCACTCCCATTAATGTTTCCAAATGATTGTTATATCCCCAATATGATGAGTTGATTCCCCCAAACATAGAAGTCAACAACGACTCATAAAGGGATGAATGGATCTAAACGTAAAAGGTGCTAAATTCCAATGATTAATCTTAAGATGAATGAATGTTGTGACCCGTTGGCATGAAGGAGACCATCAATGGCAAATCTTCCCCCATACACTACCCGATACACGACCCAAGACACCTTTATGAGGCAAACTCCCGATGCACATTAAAAGCATCCTGAGACAGTGAAAAGACGAGGACGTTGTTGCTCAGCCACCAAAGTTCAGCCATAAGTGCACACGCAGACTTCCCGAATTGTCAAAATCAAAGATAGGATAGGTGAAAAACGGTGAAAAAATCCAATTCCCACGATGACAAGTTGGGGCTGATGGGCGCCCGTTCCCCTAAAAAAAAAAAAAAAAATGGCAAAAAGAAATGCTTGCATTAAATATCCCGTCCATATCAAAAAGGGTATACCCAAAAAGGCCCATCTTAAAGATTTCACCCAAGGCAAAGTCAGCAATGACGTCCTCCGAGACAGCAAAAGATACCAACCCCGACCAAAGTGGCCCAAGAGCCGAACTACGATGACCTGAGCTCCTCACACTGAGGGGAACGTAGGCAACCTTCGGGTCCGGTCATAACACGAAATGAATCCATACAACCTTGGTCCTCCCAAAATGACCCGGTTCTCCTTCCCCGGTCCCATCAATGACCAATTATCCAGATAATGACTAATCCCCCCATAAACAACTTCTCCTCCCGATCTTGCCATTGATCGAATCTTAATCCCAATGGGTCGTAACAGTTATGCATGTTAAGGCTAATTACTTGAATTTTGACCTAAATACTAATCAAGATCTGTTCAAGCAAACATCTTGATTACATTAATTGAAGCTGATTTCGAATGCCTCGACAAGTCTTCTCTTCCACATCTTAGGAAAGAGCCAAACACGTGAATTTCTGTCCATAGGCTTCCTCTCTCAGAAAAGGGACCCACTCCCGTAAAAGCCTATGTGTGTTTACTCTCGTGAGCAAGTGTAATCTGCTCTTGTCCGTGTCAAAGTCAACTTTTGCTTTCGTCCGTGTCAAAGTCAACTCTTGCTTTCGTCCGTGTCAAAAGTCAACTAGGCCACTCCTAAAGAGGGAAGATAAAGGAAATATGGAAAGGAGAAAAGTGATATGGTTGGACAATTAAGGGAAAGAAACCCGAGGAATGATTCCCGGAAAGGTGAAACACTGGGGCTGGAAAACCGTGGTCAAAAAACCCGAGGATTAGTCTCGACAAGGCATCACAATGGGGCTGGCTAGCCGTAATCGTGCAATGGAAAGACCGACGAAAAGTCATGCTTTGAGTAAAACAGTCTAAGCCAAATAAACCCTCATCTGTCAAAATTCCCCAGAAGCACCCAGAAAATTTGGTCGAAAAAGTCAACCATGCTTGAACAACCCGTACGGCTGGTTTTGTCCCTGTGAAAAAATTCACATCAGCAGCCTATATCAACTGATCTCCCACAAGCTAAACTCATTTTCGCTTGTTCAAAGTCTGTCAAACCCCTCGTGATTGAGTCCAAACACATCTTGGGAATCCCCGACGGTCCAATAATGACCACAAAGCCCTCTCGAGGCCCAAGCCAGGCATAAATGATGAATTTACAATGATTTAAACAACCAAAGATAACAAATTTTCATACACTGTTTTAGAATAAAACAAGCCAAAAGAAAGATTGTTCAGGTTGGTGCACCCTAGTCTGAATCTGGGTAAGGATCCTCCGGAGGCGAATGAACTCTCTCCAAAGGACGGCGCGGGTACATGCTAGGGTCAAAGAAGAAAATGGACTCTGCCATGCTGGAACCTTCACCCGAAGAGGATTGGCCTGGAAAGAAGGAAGGAGGAATCTGGGAGTGAAAACCCGAATGTCTTGCCGGCAGGGGATCCACGCGCTCTAAGGCCAAGTGGGCAAATGGGTCCGGAGTGATCTCGTGGGAGCCAGGATCACGGAGCAAATCACGAAAGGCCTCCAAATCAGCCCCGCCTAAGGTATGGCGACGAACAAAGGACGGCGGTAGCTCCACGCTTGATGACCGACGGAAAGGCCTCTCCCCACCACTCACCGAGTTTCTGCCCGGTGCAAACCTGGATTCTGTCCGAGGCCCCTTAGAAGAGCGCCCAACGAACCTCTTTAGCCACCTTTTGGCCCGTTTTAGGAGAGAAGGCCTCCCCAGCAAGGCTCACGCAGCAACCTGCACATGGATAAGGAAACTGCTCAGCAAGGGAGGAGACAGAAATATGGGATGAGTGTGCACAAATGGAAAAGAATGCATACCGCGTCAATGGGAATTTCTCCAACCGGGCTTCCCCTCCCGCGACAGACACGGTCACCAAGTGAACCCGGCCGTCAGCATAAATGAAAGAATAGTCCTGCCACACTGGAGGAGCTACCCCAGAGGCCACCACCTGTGGCGATCTCAGCCTCGTGGCCACAAACCGCCCGTATGGCTCATCAGTGATCAATTCAGCGGCATCCGCTCCCATGAAAAAAGGGTCATCCCCATGGTCAGCAACGAACATGGTCTCGGGCGGATCAACGGGCGCCCTCTGCATGAGGCCTAGTCCATGCTGCCACAAAACCCTCTCCCCTAAATAAAAGGCCTCGCCTCAAAACCCCAGCAGCAATCTCCTCTGTCTGGTTACCCTCAGGGCTTCGCTCGGATCAAAGACCACCTCCCGCCCCTCATACCGAGACCAAGGGAAAAGGTTGAGCTCCACTGGCATGGCACCCCTCAAAATCGCTTTCACATCAGCATAGCGGACAGAAACTCATCCCTTAGACCCTCTCTTCTCCCGAGCTTCCCTAGCCCAGCAGGTCATGGCCGGAAAGATGAGGTCCCGGTCAAGAGCCAGCCTCCATGGATAGTTGCCAAAGATCTCGTAGTACCAAGCCTACAAAAGAAAAGGCAAGGAAAGCCGTCAACACACTGAAATGAAGAATAGGCCGAATGCAAAAAGTAAAGCAAAGGCCAAAGTGAAAGTACCTCTAGGGAAAACTGAAAGCAAGCCAAAGACTTGCTCGCTTTCCGGCTATACTTGTCGAGCTCCATGAATAGCTCGGCCAGACCAGCCTCACCCCAAGCAATGTCTTTGATGGCCAAGAAGAGGGAACATACAGGTAGTGTCAGCATTGGCAAAAATGGTGCTACTGAGGAGGAGCCACACATAGGAGCGCCCAAGCTGCTCAGCGGTAATCCGGCCCGCCGCATACTCTAGAAAGTTGGCCCGAATGACCCTCTCGACTGTTTGCACTAGGATGCCCAAACCCTTGGTAGGACCTGAAAATCCAATGAGCACCCTAATCTCGGCCTCGGGGATCCTATCCCTCCAAACAACCGGATGCCCGCCAAAGGAAAGCCCGGTAATCATCGCAAAGTCAGTAGGGGTCACAGTCACCTCTCCCCAGCTCAGATGGAACGTGTGGGTTGTGTCCCACCAATATTCACCCAGGGCATTAAGAAGCCCCATACTCCTATTGCTGTTCACCAGCTGGCCCACAGCCTCTATAAAAGGCACCAGTCCCGTGCGTGCCACCCACTCCCTCGGACCGGGAGCATCATCAACAGACTCAGGCATGGCTTCCCACAAAGAGAAGCAAGCATCCGGCGACCCTCGAGACTTGGGATCACCACCCTACAGGTAAACACAGCAAAGGTATGAATAACACAGTTTACAGATACCAATGCTCATAATGATTGCACAAAAAAAAATAACAAATGAGAGAAAAGTTTTCGTCCCCTTTAAAATTGCATAAGTCATTTTAAGGGCCATTTTTGGAGAAAAGTTTCAATCCCCTTTAAAATTGCATAAGTCATTTTAAGGGTTATTTTGGAGAAAAGTTCCCGTCCCCTTTAAAAAATGCATAAGTCATTTTCAAGGGTCATATTCTTTCCGTCCCGAAAAGGCATAGTCACTTTCGGAGAAATTGTCATTTTGGTCTCAACAATAATATGCCCATCCCATAATTTCCCCCACAAACATACAACAACTTATCCTAGGAAATGCTAGCATGCACTTAACTGCGCCAAAATGACTAGTCGAACCTAAGGTACAAGTAGTTTATGCATGGACCACGGGCAACATACTTTGATTTTGGGAAGTTTAGATAGGCATGTCCAAATGAGGCAATGAGCACATACTCACGTCCCTAATGGTCCCAATGACGCAAAAATGAGGTCAATTTCATGAAATCGCGTCAAGAAATGCGAAGATCTCAAATGGCATGGACAAGAACCCTAGGCCTAGGAAAGACGTGCAAGGCTCAAATGTGAGTAGGAAGAATGCTTACCCCGTCGCCATGGCACAAGTGAATTGTGGGAGACTTGTAGAAACCCGCTCCCTCATCCCGGAGATTGATAGCGTAGCCTCGAAAGTTTCGAGCCATGTCTAGCCTCTTCTCCGCCCCTCTAGGATAACCCGCGCGTGCCCGTCCCGCCATGATCAATCCTTGAGGAATCCGAGTAAGAAAATTTGGAAATTGATGGAGTTTTCCCTCTCAAAATCGCCTCTTTTCTCTCTGTTTTCTCGTCTGAGTTCGAATAGATTGAGGCAACCATCCGTATGGCTGCCTTTTGAAAAAAAGAAGGAGACGCCCTCTTAAGCCATACGGATGGTTTGGGCGAAGAAAAATTTCAGCCTAAAATTACCCTTGTGCCCCTCGCACCTTGAACAAGATTTTTTCCCCAAGATTCGGAAATGCCCCCTTTGGCTCATGCAACTTGAATTGAACCTAGAAAATTTAGGTTCCCAAAGTCCCCACAGGCATTCCTAGCGATGTAAGCCCAGCTTTGTGAAATTAAATATGGCCGTCCTCGACGTAAGCCCAGTTAAAATTTGGAAATTGAAATAGTCTTCTGCTTGATGCTTATTGTGGCCGTCCCTGACGTAAGCCCATTAGCTTAGACTTTGAATAGTTGTTATAGGCTAGAGCCTTTGTCCCGGCAGTCTTTAGAGGGACGTAAGACCAGTTTTCCCGTCAATCTCCCCAAAGACGGAGTTGACCCCGGTCAAGCTATGACTTAGAATAGTCGTTATAGGCTAGAGCCTTTGTCCCGGCAGTCCTTAGAGGGACGTAAGACCAGTTTTCCCGTCAATCTCCCCAAAGATGGAGTTGACCCCGGTCAAGCTATGACTTAGAATAGTCGTTATGGGCTAGAGCCTTTGTCCCGGCAGTCCTTAGAGGGACGTAAGACCAGTTTTCCCGTCAATCTCCCCAAATATGGAGTTGACCCCGGTCAAGCTATGACTTAGAATAGTCGTTATAGGCTAGAGCCTTTGTCCCGGCAGTCCTTAGAGCGTAAGACCAGTTTTCACGTCAATCTCCCCAAAGACGGAGTTGACCCCGGTCAAGCTATGACTTAGAATAGTCGTTATAGGCTAGAGCCTTTGTCCCGACAGTCCTTAGAGGGACGTATGACCAGTTTTCCCGTCAATCTCCCCAAAGATGGAGTTGACCCCGGTCAAGCTATGACTTAGAATAGTCGTTATAGGCTAGAGCCTTTGTCCCGGCAGTCCTTAGAGGGACGTAAGACCAGTTTTCCCGTCAATCTCCCCAAAGACGGAGTTGACCCCGGTCAAGCTATGACTTAGAATAGTCGTTATAGGCTAGAGCCTTTGTCCCGCCAGTCCTTAGAGGGACGTAAGACCGGTTTTCCCGTCAATCTCCCCAAAGACGGAGTTGACCCCGGTCAAGCTTAGACTTAGAATAGTCGTTATAGGCTAGAGACTTTGTCCCGGCAGTCCTTAGAGGGACGTAAGACCAGTTTTCCCGTCAATCTCCCCGAAGATGGAGTTGACCCCGGTCATGCTTGGACTTAGAATAGTCACCATAGGCCGTCCCCGACGTAAGCCCAGTAAAAATCTGTCCCGTGTAAGTCAACCCTCTCCTATAGAGTCAAGTTGACCGTATCCTCAGCAAGTCAACCCTCTCCCATAGAGCCAAGTTGACCATGTCTCGCCTCTGACCCCTAGAGTCATGCCTCCTTGCGGATCTAAGTAACCCCGCGTACCTCCGAACTACGTTAGGCTTGATTCCCCGCGAACGGGATACGTAGGAATCCTATACCACTAGGTCCAGCTATGCAACCAAAATCGGTTAAAGCCGTCGTCCCATCAGATTGGGATGCTTATTTCTATCGACAACCCCGCTCCTTCGAAGCGACGTTGCCGAGGGGCTCTGTAAGTACCCCAATCTGAAACCGACCTATCTTAGAGGTAGCCTTAGCACCGTTTCAGGGATAAGCTAATAGGCCAGGACCTCCCTAGGATAAGCTATAAATTCCAGGACTACTCTGGTATAAAATTGGAAAAATCCAGAAGCTCGCCAGGCTGAGCCGTACGGATGCTTTGGGTACTAGAGGGGCCTAGCCGTACGGCTGGTTTGGGCACCCTCAGTCCCTATAAATAGAACCCCTTGCTGATCATTTCAAGGGAGGGGGAGAAACATTAGAACTAAGGTTACTCTGTCGAATTCACCTCAGAATAGTGTGAGTAAGAGTGAACAAAGAGTGAAAGAGAGAAAGGAAGATTGGCCTAAACCAAGATAGGTAAAGTCACCTTCTCCCCATCCCTTCTCTTCATCTAAGAACTCTATTTATCTTTGATCTTGTCATTTATTGTTGATGTTTACATTCTTGCAAGTCTTGTCCATTCAAACAATATACATATATCTATTATTATTTATATTTCCTAGTCCAAGCCATGAGATGATCAAAGGTGCCCTCCATACTTTGTGTGGAAGAGGTTCAAACCTAGTTTGATCATGGCTTGTTGATTGTTCATTTACATTCTTATCATGGATGATGCTCTTGTTGTTCATTTTGCTCATTTTAAGCTATGATGATCATGTTGAGGATAAAGTATCAATCTTTATCCTCATCACCTTGATCTAGCCCAAAATTCCCAAGTTTGGGTAATAAAGATCCAATCTTTATGGTTTGTTCTTGTCCCTAAAGGATTAATCTTGCCTAAAAGAGTCATTTTTGATGGTAAAGTTTCAATCTTTACTCATCAAATGGTCACCATGGCTCAAAAGGGCATATTGGCCACCTTTTTCATTTTTCTCCCATGATTGCCTTTGATCATGCCAAAACTCTTGTTTTGGGAGGTTCTTTGATGATCAAATGGCATAGGAATGAGTTGTTAATGTTGTTTTGTGTTGGAATAACAAAATGGAATCAGAACAGTTTGGTCCAGTTCAAGCAGAATGCTCTGTTTCTGCCTGGAACTGGACTGTTGCTTGAACAAACTGTAAAATCCCAGGAGTGGTCTCCCCATCCGTACGGCTACTTTGGCCGTATGGGGAGATTGACCATTTTTCCCTTCTGTCTTCTGTTTTCTTGTCAAACAAACCCTTTTTCAGTTGAAAAGATAAATAAAAAGTTAAAACAAAGATTTTCCGTTAAAACACACACATGCACTTTTGTTAACTAACAAGGGAGACTCGGCTTTGTCCGAGGCAACTTGGGAGGACGTAAAAACTCTTTCCAAGTTGTAACCTGATCTCCGAACCTTTGAACTCAAACCTTTTTCATTTTGTGGGTTTAAAATTAACAAAATGTGGCGACTCCGTTAAATTGGTCCGGTTCCCGCGTTTGGTATTTCGCCCTTGAAACGTGCTCGTGTTTTTTGGGGGCAGGATCCTTACAACTATCAAGCAGATCCTAGAGAAGCGCACTTAACTGCTGTTAAACACATCATTCGTTATCTTTCTGGAACTGTTAACCTTGGAATTTGGTACACCAAAGATTCGAATTTCGATTTGCTAGGTTATTCAGATGCAGACTACGCAGCATGCACAATTGACAGGAAGAGCACAAGTGGGACTTGTCATTTCCTTAGAAATCGACTTGTTGCGTGGGCAAGCAAGAAGCAAGCTGCTGTGTCCATCTCCACGTGGTGTACCTTTTTGCTTGATCTGAGTATTTCAAGAAATGGATTTGCAAAATCCTCTCCTCTTTGCGTCCCTTCTTCTTTCTCTCTCTATTTGCAGACAAGATGGAGATATAATGAGCTGCACATACTGAAACCTTATCTTATTGTGTGGGTTTAATGTAATTCGCTACTTGCAGAAGCGAATCATAACAATTCGCTATTATAGGAAGCAAATTACTTAAGGTTTAATTAACGCCCTAATGCAAAGCGCGCCTAATCTGGTCAAAGAATAATTCGCTTTTGACCAAAGCGAATTATGATAATTCGCTATACCCAGTTGCGAATTAGCTCAAAGTTGGTCATTTTGGTACATACTTTGAAAAAGGTGGTACTCTGGTAAATACTTATAAATAATGGAATTATTTGAGAAAAAAATCACCAGAATGCGTTAGTTTTTTTCCGCAATACCTTGGGTTTTAGAATACTAAGCGTTCAAGAAAATATGGTTTAAATTTCAAAAAGTCTTTTCCTTATCTAATTCTTTTACTTCCTCTGGTCCAAATTAACTGTCGCTTTTGGTCAATCAAATGTAACTTTGACCAATAATTTAAATAAAAAATAACGATCCTAATAAAAATCTAAAATTTGTCATTGTACTATAATTAATACTCTCTCTGTCCCTAAATGAGTGTCCATTTTCAAGAAATCTTTGTCCCAAAATGAGTATTTTTTTAACATAACTTTGTCCCTAAATTTTTTTTTTCGAAATTTTTTTCACCGCTTTCTTTTTACGTGCAAAACTAAATATTTGGAAATGAGATTACAAGATTATATATGAATCTTTGCTAGCAAATTGTACATAAAGTTGAGATTTTCAGTGTCCCTTAAAATGAAATTTGAACACTCATTTAAGGACAGAGGTAGTAATACTTTTGATAACAATTTTTAGATTTTTATTAGGATATTTATTTTTGTTTTAAATTTATTTGTCAAACTTACATCTGTTTAACTAAAAGTGACAGTTATTTTGGACCAGAGGGAGTAATCCCGTATGTCAAACAGAAATACTTCCGTACTCTGTAACCTACACCTCTAATGCGGATTGTCCCAAAAAATCGCCTACATTCCATATAAATCGGTAAAAGACGGAAAACAGGAGTATAACAGAAATTTACGCATTTAGGCGTTGTTTTCTTTTTTCACTAAGCTCACATCTAGGGCTGTGCAAAAAAAAAAATAGAACCGGATCAGACCAATAGAACCGGACCGGACCAATAAAAACCGGACCGGTTTAATAGTGTTGGTCTGGTTTTGGTTCCAAATTTCTATAAAACCGATTAATTGGTTCGGTTCCGGTTTTGATAAAAAAAAAAACGATTCTGGACCGGACCGGACCAATCGTAACATATATAAATATTATAGATATATTATTATTTAGTACAGTATCTATAATTCTTTATTACAGTTTTTATTTAGTTTGAGTAGTTCAATTAACCACATTCATAATTTTTGAAGTAACCTGTTTGAATATATATTCATACTTCTTGCTTCATAATGAATATATTCATACTGCTGTTGTAATGTTGTAGAAGAAGGTACTCTAAGCATGATTTTTTTTCCTGAACAGGGGTGCTGCGGTTGGGTGGCGTAAGATTGTTGTTTCATCTTTTCTCTTTCAGGTAATCGGTTAATGTTTGAACTTTGAAGTTGTTCTATAACATGTTAATTATATATATATATATATATATATATATTTTTGTAACCAGTCTTTTTATTTTTTTCTTTGATTATGCAGGACAGGACAATGGAGGACATGGAGGACATGGACTGCTTTTTTACCAACTAGTAATTTTGATGCAAGAGTTCAAGTCATTTGCCAACAATTATGATTTTGACTACTTTTGAATTGGATGAACTTTTGGAATAATTAATATTTGATTTAAGGCTGTCTATATTAAGTTAAGCGAGAATCATAGACTTTCAGCTTGTTTGTATTTTTATTGTACTAGTAGGTAACCCATGCTCCGCACGAGAATCTATTCCATTAATGTTTTTATATTTTCCTTTTTTGATGTTTTTAATTGATAAATTAACATAATAATTTTCTTTGAAAATATATGTATATTTTAAATTAATCAAAACATTTTCATAGCTTTGATTGTACATAGTTGTAATAAATATATTTTTTAATTAATTTAGAAGTACATTTAAGTTTGTTGTATGAATATTTCAAAAAACATAATGGTATTAATAGTAATAGCTAACATATATAGTAACTATTATGATTAAATAATATAATTAATAGTAATAGTTAATATATAATGTAACAATTATGATTAACTAATACTATTAATAATAATAATTAACTTATATACTAATTATTATAGTTAACAATTATATTTAACTATTATAATTAACTAATACTATTAATAGTATTAGTTAGTTATAATAGTTAAATATTACTCCCTCTGTCCCGGAGTAAGAGTCCTACCCAGTGTTCTAAAAGACCCCCGTCCAGGCCGACTAGGTCCCGTCTAGGATATTATAGTTATTTCTAAATTCTCGGCCCCGCCTAGGCGCTAGGCGCCCCTGCGGCGCCTAGTGACCGCCTAGCATTTTTTAGAACCTTGGTCTTACCTCTCATTTGCACGGAGATTAAGAAATGATGGAAATAAGTAAATGTTGTAAGTGTAAAAGTAAATTAGGAGAGAGATTGAGTGGAAGGGAATAATAAATTAATTGGTTTTGTGAGTATAAAAGTAAAGTATGAGAGAGAATGAGTGAGATGAATAGTAAACATTCTTTGCTAATTTTGGAAAAAGACTTTTACTCTGGGATGTACCAAAGTAGAAAGTAGGACTCTTACTCTAAGACGTAGGGAGTAATAGTTAAATATAATAGTCAACTATTATAGTTACCTATTATAGTAACTATTACTATTATAAGTATTAGTTACTATATTAGTTAACTATAATAGTTACCTATTATAGTAACTATTACTATTATTATTACTATTATAAGTATTAGTTACTATAGTAGTTAACTATAATAGTTACCTATTATAGTAACTATTACTATTATAAGTATTAGTTATTATAGTAGTTAACTATAATAGTTACCCTATATAGTAACTAATACAATTAGCTCATGCTAATAACTAAGAAAAAGAATTTGAAAAGTTTCTTATTTATAAGAGTGGTAATGATGTGGCAACACCAAATGCAACATTTCTCTAAGACTTGTCTATGTGGCAACACCATGGCTCTCCTCACCAACTTTAATATATATATATAGGTAGGTGCTCAAATGAGAACCTAAATATCGTGAGAACCGTGAGAACCAATCATAACCATTAGATTAGAAAAAAAATCAAGGGTTCATATGTTAGATACAATTGATACACTTAGATACATTACAAAAAATTCGATATTACACTTGGATACAATAGGTTAATAAGTATTGTATCTAAATGTTGCACTTGGATACACTATGTTAAAAACTAATGTATCCAATTGTTTTTCGAAAATTAACTAATGTATCCAAGTGTATCCAATGTATCTAATATCTGGACCCTTGATTTTTTTTCTAATCTAATGGTTATGATTGGTTCTCACGGTTCTCATATAACATGGTTCTCACAGGAGCGCGACCATATATATATATATATATATATATATATATATATATATATATATATTTATGAAACAGAGCTTGTTTGTATGGCCTACTATTTAAGTCACAACATCGTAGAGCACACCCTTAGAACCAGAGAACCGGACGGGAACCAGACCAAGTCATCGGTTTTGTAATGTATTGGTCTGGTTCTGGTTCTAAATTTTTGTAGAATCGTATAATTGGTCCGGTTCCGATTTTGTAAAGTTTTAATAAAAACCGGACCGGATCGGACCGTGAACACCCCTACTCACATCCACTTGTACTTACTTTAATACTCTAACTATTTTTTTGGGGGGGGTGGGTGCACTTAGTAATTTTCTTTAAAAAAATGGAAAATTGAGTTGACCGGGTGCAATTGCACCCCCACCCAAAGCAGAAGGTCCGCCTACCCAACTTGGCTCTTCATCTTCTCTTCTTTGAAACCATAGGTGCAATGTTAAATCAAGACAAGCAGTAAGAACATCGTTAATCCTGTCGGCAACACCTGGGTTCTCTATCATAGCAATTACCAGACCTAGAAATCGCAAGTTCAGAAGGTCAAAAAATTAGTGTTCTGATTCTCCCCTGATCCCAGTGAGGACGACCCTATTATCGGCGTCAATTCCTTTTCCTTTAGCCTGCCTCGATTATGAAAAATACACTTCAGAATATAAAGTATTTACCAGAAGAAGAAGAAGAAGAACAGAGTGAGATTAGAATTGAGAGGCAAGAACATACAGAAATTGAGAGAGACAGAGAGAAAGAATCAGAGTGAATCGGGAGATATCCATTGTCAAGGGACCAAGCCAAGCATCATATATTTTGAATTTGGGGTTTGCTGTTGAGAATTAGGGTGAAATGGGTGGGGACAGATTTGGGGCTAGGGTTACTATTTCCCACAAATTAGTTCAGATTCCACATATTGAAACTTATTGGATTTGATTTATTTAATTGGGTATGGGAATATGAATGTTTGCTCAGATTATCCCCTGGTTTATTTAACAATGGCAGATACGACAATGGTGGAGGAAGAACGTTGGTGGAGTCAGGGAGAAGACAGTATTGTTTTTCATTTTTTAAATAAAACCTTTAAATTTTAATGTTTTAAGCAAATGGCCTTTTTTAAAATGTTATAAATCACCTTTTATTTTTTATTTTACAAATAGAACCTTTGTCTTTTATATTATTTTAAAATTCAAGAGTTTTCCTGTTTTACCCTTAAAAAGTTGGTCACATGCGATGCACATGACTGTTTAACGAAATAAACTTAATAGCGTTTGCAAAAGTGACCGTGGACTCAAGAAAAAATGAGTTGGATGTGTTGTATGAAAAAAAAATGAGTTGAGTGATCAAATCCACAGAAAGTCAATAGTTGAGTGTTTTTTTTTTTTTTTTTTTTTTTTTTTTCAATTTTTCCTTAAAATTATTTTTGAACACCTACCCCACCCTCGCCTCGCCCCTGTCCCCCCCACCTCCCCTACCTTCCCCCACACCACACCTCCCACCCCAACCCCCACCTCCATTCATTTTTTTTTGGTCATATTACTTTTTTCTCATTTGAAAATATTTTCCGGAAAACATTTTCCATAGATTTACCAAACAACCAAAAACATGTTTATGTCATTTTTTTGGAAAACATTTTCATTTTCCGGAAAACATTTTACGGGAAGTCATTTTCGGAAAGTTGTTTTACGCGAAACAAACTGACCCTAGTTTAACATTTTCAATTGCAATTCCTTTTTCAATCCTTGATTAAAATATTTACATAAAGATATATTATCCCCTTTAATTTTTTTTATCGATGGTTTAGAATGCGTTCAATTCTGCAAGTTTCAGATCATCTGGAACTGCTATGGTCAATTGTGATTTAGGTTATGGGGACTTTTTGGACCATGACCGGTTGAGTGGAGCAGCATCAACAGTTTTGAATCCTTGTAAGAGATTTGGGGGATTTCTACATCTGTCTGACCCATACTAGCAGTCCTAATATGGAGAATCATCAACACGTGAATAATATGAAATAAATAATACCATAGATTTGATAACGCAGTTCGTCAACACATGAATAACACCATTGATTTGATAACTCAGTTCGTCAACACATGACTACATCTAGGGGCACCAAGCCAGGATATCATTATAATAATATATGAAGATCGTAACAACTTTGCACATGCAATCACTAAAATCTAAACATGACTACTCTCCAAGAACAATCTCTTTTCACCTATATATTATTATCTCACCTCCCCTAAGAACACACACATCACGGTCATGGCTGGATTGTAGGATCGCCCCCCATAGCTCTTTTAGGCCCCCAGACCCCTCCTTGACACTATTTGTGGCTCTCTTTTGTGTATCCTATCACTCTCCTTCAAGCACAAAGCTAGCACTCAATATTCTGGAAAAAAACTATGTTGATATAGGTGTAGGAGAAACCCTAAATCAATACATGAAAGAGATCTCGTCAAAATAGGAAACTAAGAAAATTTGGATTGTCCCCCGACATGCTCGGCCGAGTCCTTTGAGGTGCTCGGCCGAGCACCAGCCCAGCCCAGCCCAGCAAGCAAAACAGGCTTAATGTGCGGCCTCCTTATGCGTGCGCCATTCTGCTCGGCCGAGGGCTTTGCCTCGCACGGTCGAGCAGCCCTTTTTCAGGCCCGAATTCGTTTCCTTCTCCTCTTTGACTACTCCTTGATCTTCACCAACTCTCCTTATGAGACTCCTGTTCTCCTCCATCTTCTTGTTGGGTGTCAACCCAAGTCCCACACCGGCAATTGAAAGAAGAATTGATTAGTATTTAAAGGTGTCCACACACTCCAATAATATGAGGCATTTTGGGAGATGACACAAAAACAAATCCGTGAGCACTGAGCCAAAAGCGGATAATATCATACTAATTTAGAGTGGTAGGGGTGGTCACGGTCCCAACACTTTTCATGATTTTAAGACTCCAGTCCCAACACTCCTTACGAGTTACGGGGCTGGGTTCCTCGCTTGTTTACCACCCCACTGGATCCCTACAATTTATGTAAGGTGTGAGTTTGGATTAGATTGTCTTATTTTATCACAATAAAATTTTGTTGATATATGTTAGTTCAAGACATGTAATCTGGACATTAAAATAACCTTTTATTAAATACATACTACAGTACATAGTTTCTTTTCTATTTTAAAAATAAAGTAATGTTACACCCCTGCGATGCACCGGCTATTACTATAAATTTATAATATTGAAATTAAAATAAATTTATTGGGAAAATGAAAAGGTTTTATACATTATTGAAACAATAATAACTATCTTACAAAATGAATGCTTAAATTTTATTTACAAAACAACTAAAGCAATAGTTTACTACCCATTTAGTTGCATGTATTTTTTTTGAGAAATTTTACTTGCATGATGGTTATAAACTTAACGAAATATTATATATCAAATACTAAAAATATTTATAAAAATATAAATATTTTTTTAATAAAAAAATTATAGTAAATTAACACAATGAAAAAAAAACCTTTATTAAGCGAAAAAGAAAAAATATATGAAAATGTACAAAAACTTATTAAAAATTTAGAATTTCGTTTGTGGCCTTAAATTATATATTTATTTTTTTTGGCATTTTGAACCCTACATCAAGGGGCTTTGCCAGATTACTATTGTTCGCCTCGCTCCGACGTTCGATTTGATATGCGGTGCGTTCTGTGGTTCATCCGGAGTCAAAAGTTACGACGGATTCCGCGCACGCGCGCAAATGAGTCCAAAAACTTCAACGCCTTAATGTCCACATCAATTAGTAAATTTTCACTATATATTATTGATCAAAATTAAATATTTTTACTAAATAAAAGATTTAAAAAGTATCATATAAAAATCAATTTGCATGCAAAGTTGACTAGTTGTACCAAATTAATGACATATTTATCCTTGTTTAGTGAAATTACACTTTTGCCCTTGATAGTGACATTTTTAGGAGAGAAAGTGACTTTCTTGTTATTAATATAGTATAGATAGATGTGTAGTTTTCCACTATATATTGTTTAAATTGTATTTTTTTTTCCCCGCTAATTTAAGAAAGTATAAATTATCATATAAAAATAAATATGCATGCAAAGTTGGCTACTTCTACCGAATTAAATTAAAGAGAACGACTTTTATTCGCCTCGCTCCGACGTTTGATTTGATATGGCATGCGTTCCGTGGTTCATCCGGAGTCAAAAGTTACAAAGGTTTCCGGCACGCGCGCAAATGTGTCAAAAAACTTCAATGCCTTAATGTCCGCATCAATTAGTAAATTTTCACTATATATTGATCAAAATTAAATGTTTTTACTAAATAAAATATTTAAAAAGTATTATATAAAAATCAATTTGCATGCAAAGTTGACCACTTGTACCAAATTAATGACATAATTGTCATTTTTTAGTGGAATTACACTTTTGCCCTTGATAGTGACATTTTTAGGAGGGAAAGTGACATTGTTGTTATTAATATAGTATATAGACTAATGTTACACCCGTGCGATCCACGGGCTGTTACTATAAATTCAAAATATTGAAATTAAAATAAATTTATTGGGAAAACGAAAAGATTTTATACATTATTAAATAACTATCTTACAAAATGAATGCTTAAATTTTATTTACAAAACAACTAAAACAATCGTTTACTACCCATTTAGTTGCATGTATTTTTTTGGGAAAGTTTACTTGCATGATGGTTATAAACTTAATGAAATACTCCCTCCGTCTCACTATGTTTGGCCACAAAACAAAATCTCGTAGTTTAAGAAACTTCAATAAATGTCTTGTTCATCTTTTACATTTCCAATTCTACCCTTCTTTATGACATGAAAAGCTGCACATCAATTTGTAATTAATTGATACATGTTCATTTAATTAGGGGTATAATGAAAAAATAAGGTATAAATTTACATTGAATTTATAAGTGGTCAAACACAATGAGACAAACAAAAATAGAAATGTGGCCAAACATAGTGAGACGGAGGGAGTATTATATATCAAATACTAAAAATATTTATAAGAATATAAATAATTTTTTAATAAAACAATTATAGTAAATTAACACAATGAAAAAAACCTTTATTAAGCAAAAAATAAAAAATATACAAAAACTTATTAAAAAATTTAGAATCTCGTTTGTGGCCTTAAAATATATATTTTTTTGGCATTTTGAACCCTGCATTAACGGGCTTTGCCTGATGACTTTTGTTCGTCTCGATCTGACGTTCGATTTGATATACGGTGCATTCAGTGGTTCATCCGGAGTTAAAAGTAACGACGGTTTTCGCGCACGCGCGCAAATGAGTCAAAAAACTACAACGCCTTAATGTCCACATCAACTAGTAAGATCAAAATTAAATATTTTTAATAAATAAAAGATTTAAAAAGTAACATATAAAAATCAATTTGCATGCAAAGTTGACTACTTGTACCAAATTAAATATAATGACATATTTGCCCTTGTTTAGTGGAATCACATTTTGCCCTTGATAGTGATATTTTTGGGAGGGAAAGTGACTTTCTTGTTATAGATATAGATATAGATATAGATATAGATATAGATATAGATATAGATATAGATATAGAATAGAATAGAATATATAATATAGTATAGATATGTAGTTTTCCATATATATTGTTTAAATTTTATTTTTTTCACTAATTTAAGAAAGTATAAATTATCATATAAAATAAATATGCATGCAAAGTTGAATACTTCTACCAAATTAAATTAAAGATAACGACTTTTGTTCGCCTCACTCAGACGTTCGATTTGATATGTGGTGCGTTCCGTGGTTCTTCCGGAGTCAAAAGTTACGACGGTTTCCGCGCACGCGCGCAAATGAGTCTAAAAACTTTATCGCCTTAATGTCCGCATCAATTAGTAATTTTTCACTATATATTTGATCAAAATTAAATATTTTTACTAAATAAGAAATAAAAAGTAACATATAAAAATCAATTTACATGCAAAGTTGACTACTTGTACCAAATTAAAAATAATGACATATTTGCCCTTTTTTAGTAGAATTACACTTTTGCCCTTGATTTTAGGAGGGAAAGTGACTTTCTTGTTATTAATATAGAATAGAAATATATACTCCATCCGTCTCAGAGTAAGAGTCCTACTTTTTATTTTGATACGTCCCAGAGTAAGAGTCTCTTTCCTAAAATGGTAAAGAATCCTTAATATTCATCTCACTCATTCTCTCTCATACTTTACTTTTATACTCAAAACACAAATCAATTTACTATTCACTCCCACTCATTCTCTCTCCTACTTTACTTTTACACTCACAACACTTACTTTACATCCACCATTTCTTAATCTCCGTGCAAATGGGAGGTAGGACTTTTACACCGAGATGGAGGGAGTACTACTCCCTCAGTCTGAAATGAATGACAATTTTTTTCCCGAATTTATTCTTGATCAAGGCAAATTTAAATGTTGGGAATATGACTTTGAATCAATATGGAAATCCTTTTGGTACAAGGATTAAGGTTTATTGGTTTAATTGTGTTTCTTATTGGTACAACAAATTGTTCAAGAATTAGGAAAGTCTTTTCCTAATGAGAATATAATAACTTTTTACACAAGAAATATGATTCCTACCTCTCTTGGGTTTAAGGTATTTATGACTATAAATTCAATTATCTCCCCTAGCATATTTTTTGGCCGGTCATCTTTGAGAGGTACAAGTAGAGATCTAAGATCTAGATTTAGGTTGACGGAATTATTGGGCCAGTAATTCGTGCAACTAGATTAGTGAATATTGTCTTTTGTAATTGCATTGAATAATAATACATACTCCCTCCGCCCGTGGACGTAGCCAAGTTGGTGAACCGCGTAAATTCTTGTGTTTGTGTTGGATTATTTCGCTTGCCATCGTTCTTGTATTTTTCTCTAACAAGTGGCATCAGAGCTAAATTGGTTAGGACAAGATTCGGGTATTCCGCTGCAGAGAGAAGAAGATAGGTCAAGGATCTGAATCAATGATCGACAAGTTCAAGGGGAGGAATAGTATTTTATTCTTTGGCAGATCAAGATGAAAGCCTTGCAGTTCGCTTGCAGTGCACGTGCAGTTTACGATGCACGTGCTGTTCGCGTGCAGCGATCGTGCAGTGTACATGCAACGTTCATGCAGAAATCTGGGTGTCTAGGATTGGACACATCAAGACAGAAGTCGTGTTGAAGAAACATGGCTTATTGGCACCCTCGTGGCGATAGATCTAGTACAGACAGAGAGTCAGCAGGGATAGTTATGGAAGGCAGCAAGGGCTATAGCAAGAAGAAGAATTTCCAAAAATCTTCTAGCAAGAGAGGCCCGAGACCTGATGAAGTTTGTAATTTCTACAAGGAGGGGAAGGGAAGCGAGGATGTGATGGATTATTTGTAAGAGAAGGCGCATTCACAAATCACCATGGGTCTTGGAGATGATGTTCTCGTGGAGGTTGATATGAAAAATAGTGACAATGGTGATTTTACTCTAATTATGGAAGAAGGATCACGGCTCGGGGATGAGTGACTTCTAGATCTAATGGTAGAGCAAAGCGAGTTAGTTGGGGAAAAGGTGGAGCCGATTTCTACAAGAAGGAGTAGATGGGCAGACGATCCTGAGGTACAAGATGACTAACTGCAGATTGAGTTGGGAAACTTTATCTCGGTGGACGAGGTTCACGGCCAAAAGAACTCACCAAGCACGAAAAACTGCTAGTCGCCCGGAAGGGGCATTGCTCTAGATAGGCGGTCTAGAGGCACTAAGGAATGCTAGGATTAGCATAACGTCCGGTTGCTTGGGAGGATCAAGGTTTTCCGGTGTGACAAATGGTGCTTGATGTAAAGCACAAGATTACATTATATTCGCCTTTAAATGAGTGGGATAGAAGCTCTCTGAACTAGTTCGAAGCTCATCATTGGATTGGGATTGAGAAAGTCATCGGGACGAGGTATAATCTGGGGATTTAAGGTGTAGTCTATTCGAAGATCTAGAAATAGATACACAAAGTTCAGTCGGAAAAATGGGGTTCTTACATTCTAGAGGTGTACAGTCTCAAGTGTTCGGCGAAACACTATGTTGATGGTCTAGAAGGCTTTCTGAGACATCAATGCTAGTTTCTTGGCTCTCATCGGCGTTATGGAGAGGTCGAAGAAACAAGATAAGTAAGAGCACATGTTAGTGGAGTTTTGTAGCAGTTCAGGCAGGCATTTCGCAGTCGTGCAGTTCATGTACAATTTCTGTTTGTGCACATGCTTATGGTGGACAGCGTTGTGGGGGGGGGGGGGGAGGTTCTAGTGGTTTAGAAATTCATTGCACAAGTTGAGAATATCATTTGCTTGACTAAGTAAACATGGTTGTTCTTGGGTGAACAAAAAGATTGGGTCACACAGGCGGTGGCGGAGAGATATATTCGGAAGCGGAAGATTCAACTCAAGGTGGAGTTGGGGTCGATTCGTGGATATGAATTATGGTTCGGGGAGATTCAAAGTCAAGGTGGATATTGTTGGGAATATGACTTTGAATAAATATGGAAATCCTTTTGGTACAAGGATTCAGGTTTATTGGTTTAATTGAGTTTCTTATTGGTACAACGAATTGTTCAAGAATTAGGAAAGTCTTTTCCTAATGAGAATATAAATACTTTGTACACAAGAAATATGATTCCTACCTCTCTTGGGTTTAAGGTATTTATGACTATAAATACTACCCTCTCCTCTAGCATATTTTTGGCCGGTCATCTTTGAGAGATACAAGTAGAGATCTAAGATCTAGATTTAGGTTGATGGAATTATTGGGCCAATAATTCGTGCAACTATATTAGTGAACATCGTCTTTTGTAATTGCCATTGAATAATAATATATTCTTCCTCCGCCCGTGGATGTAGCCAAGTTGGTGAACCACGAAATTCTTGTGTCTGTGTTTGATTATTTCGCTTGCCATCGTTCTTAATTTTTGCTCTAACATTAAATACCTTTTATCTGTCATTCATTTTAAAGCAGAGTAGTAGAACTTACTTTAATAAAAGAGAATACGCTTTCGAATTAACTTACATTTGGTACCCACTCTAGGCACCATGGAAAATATTTTAATCAATAGCATTACCACTAGACATGTCCAAATAGAACCGGGAACCGACGGAACCGGCGGGTAGAACCGGAACCGGGAACCGGCGAGAACTGGGAACCGCCGGAACCGGGAACTGAACGTAACCGAGAACCGGATTGAAACGGTTCGAATACGAATCCAACATATTCAGAACCGAGGAACCGGCGGAACCGGGAACCGAGCATCGGAACCGAGAACCGGGAACTGGCAACCGAACGGTTCTCTGCATCAGATGACTTTAAAGATGTTTGATCATTATGGCAGGTTGGCTGCTAGCTAATATATACTGATATACATACTCCCTCCGTCCCAAAATACTTGTAGTTTTAGGATTTTCACACAAATCAAGAAAAAAAAATTAATACATGTGTAATGGACTATATTACTCTTGGAACATTTCAAGTATCAAGACAATTTAATACTTTTGCAATGACAACACGATCATAAATAAGGGTATATTTGATAAACAACGTAAAAAATGAATAGATAATAGCAAAACTACAAATATTTTGGTACAAACCTCAACTCCTTAAACTACAAGTATTTTGAAATGGCGGGAGTATTATATTTTAAACTACAAATATTTTGGGACGGAGGGAGTATTACATACTTATTAGATGGTGAGATGGAACCGGTGGAACCGTCGGAACCGGAACCGGCGGATAGAACCGGGAACCGGGAACCGGATTAAGATGGTTCGAACACGGTTCCAGCCATTTGGGAACCGGGAACCGGCGGTTCCGGAACCGGGAACCGGAACCGTTTGGACATGTCTAATTACCACCCTGGTCAGAAAAAAAAAAAAAAAAAAAAAAAGAAGAAAAAGACTTCACTACCATGCACATCTGGATTCTGGACCACTAAGTTCCTTCCAAAATGCAAAATTTCTCCTCCCACGTCTTCCAAGTCCAACTATATTTGAAGATCACTTCTTGTATTTGGTTTCCTCATTTCCATTTTTTTTTAAAAAAAAGGAAAAAGAAAAAGTAGTTAATATTTCCAACTCAACCGCAGAATATCTTCAAAAGCTGACTAATATTTCAAACTCAACTGCAGAATATCTTCAAGTTGGCATTTCTTTAAGGCCTCGTTTGTTTTTCATTTTTAGCTCTGGTTCAGATCTGAATTGGTGGGTGTATTAGAAATAAATCAATTCAGGCTGTCTGTTTTTTTCACTCATTCAGATATGAATGTCTCTTATTTGCCACTTAATTTTCAGATGTAAAACTATCACTTATTTGCCTCTTAAATGATTTTTTTTACATATATATTATTTTGGTCAATTTTTATGCAATTCACCACGAAATATGAAATTGGGGACAATAGAACATAGAACTTCAAGATTCAAGAAAGGAGAAACTATCCAAATAGTCTCTCTACTATGTGTGTCTTATGAGAATAGTCCTTGTACCCAATTTTTCAAAAAATACATCCCTTTACCACTCAAATTAAATGCAGTCAGTCCCTCCATCAAATTTCGTTAGTTATTAGCGTTAAATCATATTGGATACAACTCAAGTAACATTTAATATGAGCAAAATAGTTATCACAGTAAAATAATAAATTAATTGATTGGGTAAAACTAAGTCTATGTTATTCATTATGTGTGTGTGTATATATATATATATATATATATATATATTGAAATTATGTTTGAATTTTCTTATATGTTTGTTGTATGTATTTTAAATGACTTTGTTGAATAATTTTTAACAAACCCGAAAATAAACAACCGAAAATCACCATGAAACTACCTTGACAAAAAAATGTGAATAGTCATCAGTTGTTCATCCACTACAAACAAAGATTCAAAAAACTGTCAATTAGTAAATTCATGAACCATAGTAGAATATCAATTCAACTGTTTACCATACATTTGTTTTTTGTGATGGATGAATAACAAATGAATATTCACAGTATTTTTAAGATAGTTTCATGGTGATTTTGGGTTGTTTGTTTACGTTTTTGTTAATAATCAATTTCAACCTAGTCATTTAAGATACATATAACAAAGCATACAAAAAAAAATAAAAAATAGTTTCATTATATATAGAAAGAGAGACTTATGATGAGTAACATAGACTTAGCTTTACTCAATCAGTCATTGTACTATGTTACTGTGATGACTATTTTACACATATTAAATGTCATTTGAGTTGTACGAAACATGATTTAACGCTAAAAACTAATGAAATTTAACGGAGGGACTAACTGCATTTAACTTGAGTGGTAAAGGGACGTATTTTTTCAAAATTTAGGTATAGGGACTAATCCCAAAAAACGCACATAGTAGAGGGACTATATGGGTAGTTTGTCCTTCAAGAAATACTGGACAATGTATTTAACGAGGAAAGCCCTTGAACAACTTGTTCGCCGGCATAAAACCTCAATGATGAAATTTTATTGCTTTGGTGGAAACAAGGAATGTAAGTAAAGAGAGTAAGTACAATGACGTGAGTGAGTGTGTGATTTACAAGTGGTCTCTCTCTTTAAATACTGAGAAGAAGATAAGATAAAACTAGCTAAATTTATCCCATAATTCTCGGACAGTTTGTTAAAGACGAAGTCTTTGTTATCTCAGAACTTTGTTGACGTTGGACTTGTGTTGGATGCATAATTCTCACGTGTTTTGACCTGGTCTATGAGATCTTCATGTTTTGATTGTGATCCCTGAAGAATAGGATTGATAACAAACCTGCAAAGCATATCAGTCAGGTTGTATAACCAAGATTAGCTTCAGGATGTAAAATAGTTGATTTTTCCACCCGAAACATATATTTCTTCCATAAACTCGTAATTCCAAAAATACCCTACCTAAACACAAGATCAAATACCATTCATCCCATGTCCCTACTGCATTCATTGTCGTAATTCTAATTTCAGATGCGAATTTAGATGAATAATCAAACAGCTTGAGTAGTTTAGAAATCAGTTTTCAGACGCTGCCTCTTATGAATTCAGCCAAATTCAAATGTAAAATCAAATTTCAAAACTTAACACTTAAAAAAATCAAACGCCACCTAACAAGATCATAACGTTATACTCCCTTCTCTCACCCGAATTAGGATTTTTGGGATAGACACGTGGTTTAAGGAAAAAAGTGTTAGTGGAGTAGGTGTTGTGAGTATGAAAAGTGAAGTAGGAGAGAAAGTGGGGTAGAGATTAATGAGTGGAGTTGTTGTGAGCGTGAAAGTGAGTCTCATTAAATAAAACACTTCCATTTTTGGGTTGTTCTACTTCGAATGGGACACCTAAGATGGAAATTTGTCCAAATTCGAGTGGGACGGAGGGAGTACCTGCTAATATATTAACTTCAGATGTGTAAATCCCAAAGAATGCAAACAAAGTATAATCTCGTGATTCTCTATATTTAATTAATCTCTTTCCAGAAATTCTTCATAAATCATGCCCACCACTACACAGGGTGCATCTTAACTGTACAACTCCACCACCTAATCATAAATTATATGAGTTGTATATTAATAATAACATCATTAGTTCCTTCTTTTGTTTTGGATATATACCGTTATAATTATAATCTTTCATATTTTGAAGAATAAAATTAATACACAATTAATGGTTGGTATCTAAGAAAGTAAATTATTACAGGCTGTGATTGAGTGTCAATTTTCTTTCATCCACCTGTTGAATTAAACATAGTCAAATTTGTTAACAAAGTATTGCATTAATCACTGTCAACCACAGTTTTTCCTTAAATTAATACATACCATATACAGTATAGAATTAATTTGTGAGGTTATCAGTAAACAAAATGATTAATTTGTTGCAACTATAAAAGGCCAAGATAGGACATCATTCTAACTCACAATCATTTTTCTACAACTTTCTCTCTGCCTATATAGGAAATATATAGGAGAGAGAAAATAAGCAAGAAAGAGATTGCAATTTGCTTTGGTTGCGAAAAGCAAAGAGAGAAATAACTTTTTTGTAAGAAGAAGAAAAGAATTAAAGATGGGAGCCTGTGCTAGTGTGCCTAAGGCCATGAGAGGTGAGGAGGAGGGAGCGGCACCGCTACCCGAGCCACAAAAGGAGGAAACAACAACCACCACCACCACGACTGAGGTCGTTGAGACGACTGATAAGGAGGTGAAGGTGGAAGAGGAGGAGGAGAAGAAGGTAGATGGTGGTGCTGAGGAGAAGAAGGAGGTTGTTGCTGAGGAAAAGTCCGGCGAGGAGAATAATTCTCTTGGATCTTTGCTCAATGAGGTATACTCTTATATTTGATTATCAATCATAGTTTTGAATGTTTTCTTATTTTCTTTGCAACCATCATTATAAGATATACAATCTCCGTACACCAAAAATAGAATTCTTAGTCCTGGCACGACGATTAAGAAATACTAATATTTTATTAGAACAAGTGATTTAAAAAATAGGTGTTGTGAGTATGGAGAGAGAAAGTGTGTAGAGAATAATAAGTGAAAAATTATTGCGAGTATGACAAGTGAGTCTCATTAATAAAAAATTTCATTTGGGGATATCCTATTTTGAGTGGGACACCCAAAATGACAAAACGTTATATTCCGAGTGGGGCGGAGAGAGTATGTAGTACATTTATTATAGAATTGTTTATATTTCTTTGTGTTTTAAAAATAATTAAAGCAATTACTTACTTCCTAGAGAAATGTTTAAATTTTCAGGAAAAAGACATTATATAAAATAATTTTTTTTTTCCGTTATAAAAGATTTCTGGCTCCGCCACTAATGCTTATTTAAACATGCATATATTTGCTATTCACATTTTATATGGATTAGTTGCTAATTAGTAATGATATGAATAATACAATATCAGAAGGAAACAACAAAAGAGGAAGAGAAGGCAAAGGGAGAAGAAACTCCAGTTTCTGAACCCGTAGCTCCTGTTGCTGAACCCGAGACGGCTGCAACAACAACAACAACCGCACCAGTGGCTCAAACCGCAGTTAAAGAGGAGGAGAAGAAAATTGAAGAAGTTGCTGCAAAGAACTGAACAAGATTTAATGGTCGATGATGATTTAGTGTTCGAGAATGGAGGCTTCTATCCGTCATATAAGGCAAAAAAAAAAGATGGGATTTTCAATGGCTACCCTCAGTTTTTGTGGGTTTTATTTTTTTCAAGCAAGCAAGAAAAATAGAAAGACATGGAAATGGGTCTATTGTTGTTGTTGTAGGGTAGTCATGATCATTTTTATTTTTATTTTGTTTTTGAATGTTGTTGTTTTGAGATCTTAATTCTTTTAATTGTTTGTTCATTTTTGGATTCATAATAGATTTCCCGGGCAGTTAAAACTTAAAAAGTGATCTATTCTGATTATCATAAGTAAACAAACAAAATCATATATCCATATTTTTTAGAGAATACTCCATATACTAAATACGAACAATAATATTCTAAATAATAAAAATCAGCCTTATGAAAAATATGGTTTACACTAAGAAATGTGTAAAACATGTTTTACATTAAGGGATTGTGTTTTACAATAAGGGATGAAAACAAGTTTTAAACGAGTGTAAAAACAAGTTTTTCTCGAAATTTTGACATATAGTAGTCCTTTAAGAAAGAATTTATTATAATAATAATAAATTAATTTATATAAAATCTGATCAAAGTTTAATCAAACTTGCAGAAAAAATATGGTGAGACTTCTTATCTATCCATATAGTATTCGTGCAAGAAGTAATGTTATTACACTTCATTACTTGATAACTCTCAACAATTCCCATTACATAGATGATAACATATTTTTGTTGGTCCGTATATATTGTAGGATGAAATCCCTTTGTTTTTGTTTTTTTTTTTTTTTTTTTAAGTTGAAACCAAGGCATGGGTGAAATCAGATTTGTTTATTTTGACAAAAACTGATAAAAGTAAAATTTCTAATAAATTCTAAAAAAATTGCGCCATTATATACATATGCATAAATATCGTCAAACATATAATGTCACTGTATATACAAATTAAAACAGTAATACCCAATTCGTTGCACGTTAAGAATTCACATATTAAAATTAAACTTTTAATTTTGAGGCTTTAACCAATAAGTCCCTCAGCCAAATAAAAACTACCAATAAGGACATACATTTTGGAAACTCGCCAATAAGTCCCTCAAATTTTTGCTGGACTGAAATGCCCCCAAACAAGTACTCCCTCCGTCCCACCCGATTAGGATTTTTGGTTTGGGCATGGGGATTAAGAAAAAAAGTGTTAGTGGAGTAGGTGTTTTGAGTATGAAAAGTGAAATAGGAGAGAGAAAATGAGGTAGAGAATAATGAGTGGAAAGTTATTGTGAGTGTGAATGTGGGTCCCATGAAATAAAACACTTCAATTTTTGGGTTGTCCTAATTCGAATGAGATACCCAAAAATAGAAATTTGTCCTAATTCGAGTAGGACGGAGGGAGTATGCGCTACCAGCCGTGCGCGCTTGATGGATGGAGATTAGGAACCGCTGCTTCGCACACTTCATTCTCCCTGCCCAATATCTCTTTCTCTTTCTCACTCTTCCTTTTTTTTTTCTCCTCAAATTTTTTAAAATGCAATATCTCAAAATCTAAAAAAAAAAAAAAAAAAATCCGAAACCACCATTTTATTCGTATCGTCAAGTCAAATCAAATAAGTAACCTCAACTAATTTCATAGTTGTGTCAATTTTTTTCATTTTCACTTATAGTTAGTTTCACTTATAGTTAGTTACATAACCCAATTTATCACTTACTCCCTCCGTCCCACTCGAATTAGGACAATTTTCCATTTTGGGTGTCCCATTCGAATTAAGACAACCCAAAATGGATGTGTTTTATTTAATGGGACCCACATTCACACTCACAACAACTTTTCACTCATTATTCTCTACCCCACTTTCTCTCTCCTACTTCACTTTTCATACTCACAACACTTACTCCGCTAACACTTTTTCCTTAATCCCCGTGCCTAACCCAAAAATCCTAATTCGGGTGGGACGGAGTGAGTATTTCTTACTTGTGAACGATTACAAACTTTTTTCTCAAAAAAATGGATGTGTTTTATTTATGCATGATCCCCGCTTCATCTATCTATTCTAAATTCATCAATGAACTACGCTGACCTAAGCTTCTCACATTGAGAAGAACGTATGCAATCTTCGGATCCGGTCTCAAACACTACACACACATACACATTGATCATGATAAAAAGACCGATTCGTCGGGCAATAGGAGTGATCACATGAATATTCTTCTCTTATTGTAAATTGACCCCCGAACCCTATTATTCTCATAAATGATTTTTTCCAATGTTTTAACTACAAATAAAACAGTGTGTCGACTCTCAATTTTAATCACGCGCATTCACACCATGGTAGAGCAGCAATTTAATAAACGGGTGAAGACAATTAGAAGTGATAATGAGACGGAATTTACTTGTTTGGAAAAATATTTTCTTGAAAATGGAATTGAACATCACACTACTTGTGTTCGTACGTCCCAACAAAATGGAAGGGTTGAAAGAAAGCATCGACATATTCTAAATGTGTCTCGTATTTTTATGTTCCAAGCAAAACTTCCGGTCAAATTTTGGGGAGAATGTGTGTTGGCGGCAGGACATTTGATTAATCATACCCCCCTCAAAATTATTGCATGGGAAAATTCCTTATGAAATTATTTTTGGGAAGCCTCCTTCTTACATACACATTAGGGTCTTTGGGTCTTTATGTTATGTTCACTATTCCCGGCGAGATAATGATAAGTTTGCAAGTCGAAGTCGTCGGTGTGTGTTTTTGGGATATCCTCTTGGGAAGAAAGGGTGGTATGTTTATGATCTTGATGAACCTAAGTTACTTGTTTCTCGGGATGTTATTTTTGTGGAAAAGGAGTTCCCTTTTGCTCACAACAGGACTGATCAAGATGGAGTTTATACGGATTCTGATATTTATCTTTGTCCATCCAATAATATGGATGCTTGTGAAGAAGATTGTGGACCTGTGACAGGGAAGTTGCCTACACAACCTACTGCACATGTGACAGAACAAGTGGCCGATCAGATACCAGCCACTAATGAAGTTTCTGATGCAATTTCTGACCAACTGACTGACGAGGTATCTGACCAGTTGACTGAACAGGTTCGTGCACAAGTGTTTGAACAGGTTGTCCAGCCTATCGAATTAATTGAGATAGAAAATTTGGGACGTGGTCAGCGAGTTAAGGTTCCTTCCACCAAATATCCAGCCTCTGAGTATGAGTTGGGAAAGTCACAGATGCATGTCACTCAAGCTATACCCCAGTCTCGTTCATCTCCTCCATTTAAATCTTCAGGTACTCGTTATCCCTTATCGCATTTTGTCAATTGCACTAAATTCTCGTTTGCACAGCGTTGTTGTTTTGCTGCTATTGACTCAGGTGTTGAGCCGAAACATTTTGGTGAGGCAGTTAAGTTTCCTCAATGGCGCGAGGCTATGTCTAAGGAGCTTGACGCTCTTGATCAAAATGGTTCATGGGAATTGGTAGATACTCCTCCTGACAAGAAGGTGATTGGTAACAAATGGGTCTATAAAATAAAGTACAATGCCGATGGGACAATTGAGCGTTGTAAGGCTTGTTTGGTGATCTTGGGCAACAGACAAGTTGAAGGAATTGATTTCAAAGAAACGTTCACACCCACCATCAAGATGTTTACAGTACGAGTTTATCTTGGGACATCCTGATTCGTCTTCAGGTAAGGTTTGGAAACTCAAAAAGTCGTTATATGGTCTTCGCCAAGCTCCACGTTGTTGGTTTGCAAAACTTTCCATGGCATTGAAGGCGTATGGATTTATTCAAGCATGCTCTGATTATTCTCTTTTTTCTTTTAAGACTTCCGCTGCTGAGATACATGTTCTTGTTTATGTTGATGACTTGGTTATTGGTGGAGATGATCCGGCTGCTATCAGTCGTTTCAAGGTCCACCTTAGTCGATGTTTTCACATGAAAGACCTTAGGCGTCTTAAGTATTTTTTGGGTCTCGAAGTGGCAATGCACCCGGATGGTATTTTTCTTTCTCAGCGCAAGTTTGCGCTTGATATACATTCTGAGGCTGGTCTTCTTGGAGCACGTCCAGCCATTACTCTTATTGAAAAAAAAATCATCGATTGGCCTTGACCGAGGATGGTGATTTACGTGATCCTGAGGCTTATAGGCAACTTGTGGTCATCTTATTTATCTTACTATTACCCGTTCGGAACTTTCCTATAGTGTGCATACTCTTGCACAATTCATGACCTGGCCTAAGATGGCTCATTGGACGGCAGTTTTACGTGTTGTTCGTTACCTCAAAAATCGTCCAGGCCAAGGCATCTTGTTGAAACCCTACTCTACTCTTCACCTTCGGGCTTATTGTGACTCTGATTGGTCGAGTTGTCCTATTACCCGGCGTTCCCTCACTGCTTACTTTGTTTTCTTAGGTGACTCTCCGATCTCATGGAAGACCAAGAACAAACCACCATTTCACGTTCTTCAGCTGAGGCAGAATATCGTTCTATGGCCAGTGCCACGTGTGAATTAAAATGGCTTCATAATTTACTTGATTCATTTGGCATTCAACATACAGCTCCTATGACTCTTCTGTGTGACTCAAAATCCGGTTCATCATGAACGGACTAAACATATCGAAGTTGACTGTCATCTTGTTCGTGATGCTGTTCAGGCAGTTGTCATCACAACTGCCTACGTTCATACGACTGCACAACTGACTGACATCCTTACTAAGGCATTGGGCAGTCGACAATTTCTTCATCTTCTAGGCAAGTTGGGTGTGTGTGATCTACCGCATTTTAAAAGATTTCATTAGGATTATTAAATTGATGCTAATATATTGGTATAGATTTTTACGCTCAAGGTAAATTTTATAAAGATGCATTTCATTTGACGAAGATAATTGCAATATCATAAATTATATTCCTATTAAGTTATCCATTGACAAAGTTAATAACAATATTTCATTAATCTTTTACAATAATTAAATTACCGTGATCTTGTTAGATTCAGATAGTAATCTAATGAATGCTATAAGCGTACTACAATCTACAAACATGTTTTAATACATATGACATCATTGCGTACGTAAATTTCAAAAATATTTCGTGCAAGTATTTTGGAAAATTTTATCCCACAATTTATATATTCCAGTCCATTGAATTCATTCATTCACGTTTTAGTAACGTTTCCTTTCATTGTTTTTGCATTTTTATTTCCCATTTTTCTTTCTACAACCAAGTGATTCAAAGATAAAATTAATTAAGAAGATTGAAGGGGATGATCGGAAAAGTTTGGGACGTGTTATATGGCCTGAAGCCTGTACTAATGATGGTCATTGTTCAGATTATGCTTACCGGGATAAGCGTTTTCCTCAAACTTGCTGCTGCTGATCAATTTAGCCTTAGTGTTCTTGTTACTTATCGATTCTTGTTTTCTGCTTCCTGCATCGTTCCCCTCGCTCTCTACGTTGAAAGGTTTGATTAATTCCAAACTTATTTACTCCATGTATGTGCGTTACGAGTTTTTTGATATATTAAGGATTTTTTTTTCTGTTACAGGAATGAAAGACCAAAGTTGACATGGAAAATACTTTGTCAAGCATTTCTTTGTGCTGCCTTCGGGTATGTTTTTCTTTCGTATATTGTTTACTAGACCAATTTCTTGGCTTTGTTAATCCGGGCAGTTCTGATTAATCCAATCCCGAGGTTAATTTACAAAGACATTTGCTCTGCGCGTATAAACTGTTGCGCACACATGATCAAGTTTTTTTTTTTTTTTTTGAAAGACACACATGATCAAGTTAATGACAAAAAAATCTTCTGCGTATAACAAACAGATATTTCATTTATTAAATTCTTTTCTTTCTAAAAAGAATTTAATAATTTCTTTTGGAAACTAATAAACCTTATTGAAAATATTGCTAAACATGTAACAATTGCATACTATGTTTAACCGTTTGTGTTCAACGACAATAGCCATATATGCTGTTTTGGTATATTATATTTTCTTCTATGAAATTATTTCTCTTTGCAGTGGAGCATTGACACAAAATTTGTACGCAAAATGTTTAGCGTTGACCTCGGCAACATTTGCAGCAGCCATAACCAATCTCATCCCCGTTGTTACTTTCATTTTGGCCCTCATCTTTCGGTACGTGTCCTTCTAATCTAGCAATTAATAATAATAGTAATAATACCAATGGCATATAATTATGAATTCATTATATGTTATATATATAGGTTGGAGAAGTTAGGGTGGAAAACAGCAGCAGGAAAAGCAAAAATATTAGGAACATTATTGAGCATAAGTGGTGCAATGTTGCTGACATTTTACAAAGGACCAGAAATTGACCTCTGGAAAAGTCACGTTGACTTGTTGACCATAGTCAGACACCATAGTCAACATGTGACAGTGGGACCCCAACATTCTACTAACATGGTCTTGGGTGCAATTGTTGGTCTTTGTTTTGTGTTTTGTAATTCCTTATGGTTGATCATTCAGGTGAGTTAACATTATCTAATTTGTAAATAGAATAATAATAATTATTATTATTTTAAAACTTATTTGGTTACCAAAAATGTAATTTACTTTTATGATATAGGCTAAAATGGCTGAGAACTATCCATGTCCATTTTCAAGCACGGGCTTGATGTCGGTGATGGCGTTTTTTCAAGGACTTGTATATGCTCTGTGCACGGAGAGAGATTGGAGCCAATGGAAGTTGGGATGGAACTTTAGGCTTCTCACGGTTGCTTATGCGGTATATAATTTCATTTTTACAACATGCTAGCTATTTTGATTTTTTTTTCTTTCTGTCGAATTTAGGGTTTGTGTAGTCGAAAATATTATTATAAGATGTAACTCATGTTACTATACAAGTCAGACCGGCATGCAGTTTGTCTGATCAGTTTGAATGTTTATTTGGTGCAGGGAATTATGGCACACGCGTTAACATTTACGCTAATGGCATGGTGTGTGCAAATGAGAGGTCCTCTTTTTGTATCAAGTTTCAACCCTTTGTTTCTTGTTCTTGTGGCTATTGCTGGATTTGTACTCTTGGAGGAAAATCTACACTTGGGAAGGTACAACCCTTATGCTTGTCAATAATTTTCCTTCAAAATTTCTGTCACTAATTTTATGCTTTATTTTACAGTGTGCTAGGAGCAATTGTAATTGTGTGTGGATTGTATGCGGTTTTATGGGGAAAAGGCAAGGAGATGAAAAAGATGCTACTGTTAGTCCCCGAGGGCATAGTGTTACAAGCAAAGGACGTTAGCGATTCAAAACGGGTTGAGATCGACGTCTCTAGTTCATCGATAAACAACATTGTCACGAGCAATCGTGAAAACAGTATTTCTAATTCATCGTATGATGATGAAGTGGAAGGAAGTGATATGCGCGTGGATATTGCGAAGAACTGATTTAATGAAGAAATTATAAAAAGTACCAATCTGATTGTAAATCCCAGAAGAGGAAGGCTTGGTAAGCTTATTAGTCTAATGGTGGGGGTGGGGGTGGGGTGGGGGGTCACTAGTACTAGTAGTGTCAAAATGTACAACAAATGTACAAGTTCTTGAATTTGTAGGATGAATATATCAGCCAGATAGTGCAATATATTTCAAACCAGTTCCAATGGTGATGTAACATGGATCTACTTGATTTATCAGGTTATCATTACTATTTACTCAATGTGTTTCAGAAAGTTAGTCTTATTTGATTTTTAATTGTCAACGCAAGTGAACTTTGACCAATGATTAATCTCAATCTCATTAACGCATTGAAATTTGAAATTGTTACTAACAAATTGCTTAATGATTTGTCAATAGTTATTTTTTTTCAATTTCTTTAAGGTAATTAAATTGTCGCTAAAATTTGATTAAAATTTACTTGCGTTGATTATTAAAAGTCAAATGTGACTAACTTTTTGAGACGGATGAAAAAAGTTCTGTTGCTATCGATGGTTATTGCATTGTTACGTATTTCCATACCAAATGCAGGTTAGTAACAAAGTCAACTAACCACCTTTGGAGAACTGAGAAAAGCAAATACAGACAATATTACTTAAAAAACATATCTTTACTACTGTTGATAATGGAACAAGCTCTATTGTTGTTGCTCTTACTGTTTCTGTTTCTGCTTCTGCTTGTTTCATACTCCCATAGCAAGGGCACTTTTGTTCAAACGAACTTGAACTTTGACTAACATTTTATGTTAAATTATTAATCTCCATAAAAATTTAAAACATGTTACTAAATCAGTAGAAACATTATCAATAACTATTTTTAAATTTTTATGAATATAAATTATTTAACATGAAATGTTAATCAAAATTCAAGTAATTTAACCAAAAGTGCCCCGTGGGGTGGGCCGGAAGGAGTATCTCTGATGAATAGGTACCTAAGGTTCGTGCTCCCATATTCTACAACTTGCACCTCAACTTGCCGGGAAAAAAGAGAGAAAACATAGTGGAGTAGCGCACCATTGAAACAACATTGCACTTGAAATAATGCGTACACCTTTGTGCTTTAGATACCATGATAGAATACGAATATTATACTAGGAGTAGGATTCGGGTCAAGTGCATCATTGGCTTGTATAGTAATATGAGATACAGTTTATAATAATTTGAGTTGCATTTTTTAATAATATGAGTTGCATTATTTTATGCTAAAATAATATAATCACAAGACTTTTATATTATTGTAACACCCCGAATTTTCCTATAATATCTGAGCATTTAATGGCATTTAATAAAAATAATAAACAATAATAAATACCTTAATTTAGGGTTCACAATGGCCCCTTATTTAAACCATAAATTCAAAACAATAGCGGAAGCGTAACTTAAACTTGTCTTGGTAGGTAACAACCCTAACCATCAACGTACTTCAACTTACATCAAAATAATTGTACTTAAACTACTAAGTTAAGAATCTTCAATCCACCGTCTTCCTACGGCTGCTTTCCTTGTCTTGTCCTCCTACTTAAATCCTGAAAACAAAATTTATAGAGAAGGGATGAGCGAACGAATGCTCAGTAAGTTCATACGTGGCCTCTCCGGTTACTAAGGAGAGACGACCAGAACGAATACTTTGAATAACTTTTACAAAGATAGGTTCAGTTACTTTTGGATTCAAGACTGCAGAACAATACAGTCGTATTTCTTTTAAGATTTTACTGTCAAAGGATTATGGCACTACAATCCAAAGGGATTCATTCAAGTTCCGTCAATTCCTTGGTAACGTACATTATAACCTCAATGCCAAAGGTACAATTTGTACACCTAGCTTCTTCAGCCAATAGTGTGGGTCGTAACATATATGGTATCCACACACATATGCTCGGGGTCTAGAATCATCCTTGTAATCAGAAAATTCCTGAGAGAAGGCATGTGATCACTCATGCAATCCCTAGTTTAAGGACGAGTCTTTTCTAACTGGACTGTCCGTCAATGTCTTTTCTAACTGGACATTGGCTACCTTAACAAGTAAGTGGTTAACTTACAAGTTAAAATGAGAACATACTAAGGTACAAGTATGTGATACAAGTTTCAAACTTCGATACTTAGTAGATCGATGGGGACATCACTAAGTATAGATTCTTTCAAGGAACGTTCAATAACGCAGAGTTCATTCAAATACTATCATGCCATACTGATAGCTAACTTTAGAAAAATACGGAATTCCAATAAACAAGAGTTCAAATACTGTAAGGAACGTAATCCCTTACCTGAATTGCTTTTTCCTCGCAATCTCCTCTCTGTGCAAATCTACAAGGCACGGAGTAATTTACTTTAGTACTCTCAACATTGTAATTAGGTCCTCTAACTATTTCTACTTAGTTAACTGAGAGATGCGATTTAACTTCTTTACTTCGTTACTTCTTTTCTTACGTTTAAGTTTCTGACTTTGATGTGCGAGTCAACCCTTTAACTTTAGTATAATTGTAATTAGGTCCTCTAACTTTGGGTTAATTACAATTTGGTCCCTCAACTTTGGGTTGATTGCAAATTGGTCCTTCAACTTTGGATTAATTGCAGATTGGTCCTTCAACTTTAGTTTAATTGTAATTTGGTCCTTCAACTTTGGATTAATTACAATTCAGTCCTTCAACTTTCCTTTAATTATAGAAAGGTCCTTTGAATTTGGTTTTGTTCATAAAGGTCCCCCAAGTTTCTTCTTCATCACTTAGGCCCCTCTAACTTCAAAGGTTTCCTTTTCATTCCTTCTAACTTTAATTCTTTTTCAGTTTAGTCCTTTTCCGTTAGAAAACTAACTGAGTTCTTCTAATCTTTTCTCTTCTCGTTAACTTTCTAACTTTCAAGGTCTTCCTAGTACTCATTCTATTTTCTCAAGTTAATTTTCTAACTTGTTAACAATCCTTTTAACGATTTTGTTTTCTTTCCATTAGAAACTTAACGAAAACACTAACTTTCCGTCCCAATTCTTAACATCTTCAATCAAGAATTAACACCCAAATTATGTCACCATTGCCGAATCATGTAGCTTCAATATCAATGATTTTGGTCAATTTTTTTCTTGATCTAAATTTTCCATTGTAATTCCTAACATCAATTTATTCATAACTTAATAACAAAAATCATTAAATCGACAAAATCATTCTCAATCCTCTAGGGCCATTCGGCCGAATGAGATTTATGGGGAAAACCCATATTTTTCTTTGTTTTGATCAACCCAATTCAACCTCAATGATTTAATTGTTCAATCCCCAAGCATTGCATAGTATCAATCCATTCAAAACACGATTTTAAAATCAACTTAAAAATACTAACATGGAGATCATCATGTTCTCAAAACCTTTAGATCAAATCCATTGTCCTTTTTAAAGTTTTGTCATTGAATCACTAACATGCAAAAACCTTAATATTAATATCTTAAATCATGCATAACTTATAATTTACTAGCCCGAATTCAATGAAACAAATTTTGGAGAATAGGATTTAGCATTACCTTGAGAATGATCGGATTACTTCTTCCAAAACGATGACAAAAAAATTCCTTCTTCCCCCTCCTTGGTTCGGCCGGCGGCTGCTAGGGTTGCTAGGGTTTTGTTTTCCTTTTTTTTTTTTTTGAGTTTATGATAGTAAAGAATTCCTAATTTGACTAACTCAAGAATTTATACTTTGGATTGATTCCTAATTGGGTTGGGTTTACTAATACAAATTTCGGGCCAATCCAAATTCTTCGGCCCACTTCTTTCAATTGCTTTATAACTCTAATTATTATTTAATTAAATTAATAAAGCCGAATTAAAATAAAAAAAAAAAAATCGGTTATTACAATTATAATAATATGAGGTACATCTTATAATTAAATCTCCAGACTGTTGTGCAGTCAGAGTTTATATGTCAACTTCAATTGGCATACACCATTTTTGACATGTGCCCAAATGAACCATATATAATCATCCCCTGATTTTAAAATATCATCATTTTGATTATAATGCTTCAAACTGTTGGGGAAGTTCAATGTTTCCAAGGCAAGAGAAATGAAAAGAAAAAGTGGCAAGGCAGCCTCAAACATATAAGGAAAAGGGAAAAGGCAAGAGTATATTTTAGAGGCTTTTTGACCGATAAGTCCATAGGCCAAATAAAAACTACCAATAAAGATAAACATTTTGGAAACTCGCCAAAAAGTCCTTAGAATTTTTGCTGGACTAAAATGCCCCTATGCCCAAGAGCTAGCAGGCATATTCTTCTCCTTCCATGCACATATTCCTCTCCTTCTATGTTGGCTCCCACACTATTTTAGGAATTGATCCGCTACTTCTGCATTTTCTTTCCTCCACTACTCACTCTTCCTCTTCTTTTTTTTTCTACCCAAAATTTTAAAATTCAATATCTCAAAATCTACAAATCGAAAAAATTATCCGAAACCACTATTTTAATCGTGTCGTCAAGACGAATCAAATAAGTACACTCAGCACATCATTCAAATTTTAGATATAAAAATTTCATTTTTCTTTGGTAAAAATTTGAGAAAATTACTTTTTATTTCTCAATTAATTTCACAGTTGTCATTTGTTTATTTCTCACTTATAAAATCATTTCTCAACTGATTTCACATTTGTGCCATTTTTTCATTTTTCACTTGTAAAATCATTTCTCAACTGATTTCATAGTTGTGTCATTTTTTCAATTTTCACTTGTAAAAATTGATAAATTCATTTCTCAATTTTTTTTTTTCACAATTATTAAAATAACTGAGACATATGTTTCACAGTTGTTCACACATGAATTTGAAGATAATAACTGGGACATGCATTTCACAGTTGTTCACATATAAGTTTGAGTTTAATAACTGAGACATTGATTTCACAGTTGTGTCACTTTTTCATTTTTCACTTATAAAAAACTGATAAATTCATCTCTCAATTTTTTCACAAATATTAAAATAAATGAGAAATAAATTTCACAGTTGTTCACACATGAATTTGAATATAATAACTGAAACATTAATTTCTCAGTTGTTCATACATGAGTTGATTATACTAACTGACTGAGAAATCAAATTATCAAAATTGATAATATATATCTAAATATCTTAACAATAATCTGATGCATTATTGTAAGTACCCCAATCTGAAGTGAAACCAACTTAGAGGAACTCTTGGTACAATTCAAGGATGAATTTGATAGACTAGGACCTCACTAGGACAAACCAAAAACCTTAGGAATGTTCTGGAATAAAAATTGGAAAAATCCAGAAGCTCGCTAGAGAGAACCGTACGGATGGTTTGGCCACGAGAGAGCCACAGCCGTACGGATGGTTTGGGTGCCATCAGTCCCTATAAATTAAGGTCCTTGCTGATTATTTCAGGTGGGGAGAAAAATAGTTTTACACACTGAAACTCTGCTGGAATCACAACAGAAACACAAACACTTGAGTGAAAGAGAGGAAGATAGGCTAGAAACCCAAAATTGGTGAGGCCTCTTTCTCCCCATCTCCTCTTCATCTCTTCTATCTATCTTGTTTATACCATTATCTACTTGTATTATTAATTATTTCATTCCAAATCTTTGCATTCATGTAATATTATCAATTGGAACCAAACCATGAGATGATTCCATGGTGCCCTCATGCTTTATGTGTGATTAAGAGTTACAAACCAAATGATGATCATGGCTTGCTATGTTTATGCCATTTACTTTATGTCATTTACATTTATGTCTTAACTTTTGACTTGGTGATCTATTGCACATATGGAGAGATCCCTTGTACATTTATATTATGTTTATTCATTTATTGCCTTAATGATCATGTTTGGGTGGTAAAGTCTTAATCTTTATCATCCAAACTTTTATTTAATCTTAATAATGTCACCTTTGGATGATAAAGACTCAATCTTTATCCATTTAAAGGTTGATTTTTGTTGTCCCAAATGTTTATTTTAGATGAATCATCCATTTGGATGTTAAAGTCTCAATCTTTAACCATCCAAATGGTTATCTTGGCTCAAAGCCATGTTTATCACTTTTTAATTTCTTTTCCCAATAATTTCCTTGATCATACCCAAATCATTGTTTTTGGTGTCTAATCTAATGATCAAAGGCATAGGGATGTTGTTATGCATGTTTGTATACAATACAAATAAATTGGAAAAGTCACATACTGTCCAGTTTCAGCAGAATTCTCTGTTTCTGCCTGAAACTGGACTATTTCTGATAAATCTGTAAATTCCCAGGACAGCTATGACCATCCGTACGGATGGTTTAACCGAAGGGAATTTTTTTTTCTGTTTAAACCCCATTTTGTCAAAATCTTTGCAAATAAACCTTTTTTGTTAACTTTTTAACTATTTTCTGTTAAAAGTCATTTTCTCCCATTTTAAAACACACACACACACACTTGCACATTTTGGTCAACAAACTTAGGGAGACTCGGTTTTCCGAGGTGGATTGGGTGAACCGTGAAAAGTTCTTTCCAAGATGTAACCTGACATCCGAACTCATTTTCTCTAACCATTTTCGTTGAATTGGGTTTAAAATTAATTTAACGTGGCGACTCCGCTTTCTTTGAAAATAAAGTTCCGTGTTCGATTCCCGTGGGGAGTTTTCCATTTCCCGCGGGTATCTTACAGTGGCGACTCCGCTGGGGAATAGGTGTTTCCGAACTTCACTTTAGAAGATTCGGGGATATCCTTGTGTGGGTCAAACTCTCATCCCCGTTTATTGACTTTGTGCATATCTTGTGTGTGTTTTATGTTACTGTTTTAATTTCTGGAGATGAGATTGTCCTGGAGACATAATAAACTGGGGCTAGATGGATCAGAAACTGGAAAATTGTAAAAAATAATGGACCTCCTTGACCAGCCGTACGGATGGTTCTTCTGGGCCCACATAATGTTTCAAATTTGACATTTCTTACAGGGCAGAAACATTCTGATGGTCCCCTTGCTTCTGCTTGTCCAGGTTCCAAATTTTGAGCTCTACTTGTGCACATATGCCTTTGTTTTCTTAGCCAAAAGTCAGTTTTCAAAACCCTTTGTTTGTCCACAACCTTTTTCGTATAAGTTGATTTTCAAAGAACCTTGTCCTTCTTGTAAAATTTTGCTTTTTTAAACCTTTGGTTGTGCACAACTTTTCCATGCACAAATAAATGAGAAATAAATGAAGCCCTATACATTACGGTCCAATTGGATGAGCGCCGCCTTCCCCAGGTTTTGGTTGACAATGGTTCCGCCATGAATGTCCTCCCTGCCAAAATGATGGACCTACTCGGCCTTAAGGCCGCCGACCTGAGGCCTTCTACAATCACGGTCAAAGACTATGACTCCACAACCCGATCAGTCTTAGGGGTGGTTACCTTGAATCTTTGGTTTGGAAAAAAAAAATGATGCTGACGGATTTCTAAGTGCTTAACATTCCCATTTCCTTCACCGCCTTGCTAGGCCGCCCTTGGCTCCATAAGGTCAATGGAGTAGCTTCTACCCTCCACCAATGTGTGAAGTATGTGCAAGGGAACAACCTAACAATCATCTACGGGGACAGTGTCACAACTGAGGGGACCAATACCAATGGGATTCCCGTGCTAGAAATCAAGCATGAGGAAAATGGCACGGTTTTGACCGGCTTCACAGAAATACCTCCCAAAACTCACATTTGTTGTGTGGACCTCACACTCACAAAGGATAGGATCCCTTCTGCAATGAAAATGATGTGCCTAATGCACTACCTCCCGGGGCTTGGTCTTGGGAGAAAGCTCCAGGGAACCCATAAGGTTATCGAGGTCAAAGAACAAAAGACACTCTATGGCTTGGGATATAAACCGACCCCCGAGGACGTAAGAATGGATAAGGAAATGGACCGAAAGAAAATCCAAGCCAAGGCTCGAGGGATCCCATACAATGCTCCTAATCTCCATCCTTATACCTTTGACATGAGTAGTTACTTTGTGAAGGGATGAGTCCGAACTAAGGCCCCGGATACAAAGAAGCTGCCAATGATCACCAATTGGGACAAGCTACAAGAGGATCTTAAAAGGTTCCGGGGGATGACCGCCAAACTCATAAGGAGGACATTCCTCGATATGCCTGAGATGCATGGTCCCACCGAGACTACAATGACACATGAGTATGTCTTCAAAGGGGTTCCCGAGGTTGTGAAGCAATTTGAAGCCTTGTCCGTGGAAGAGGTTGGCAAGAAGGAAGAACCCGTCTGGGGTCAGTATGGAAAGCATGAGTTTGAGGAGGTGGTTCCCAAGAAAGCTAAGGAAGATGTCCTATATGACAAATGGAATGGCGTAGTAATGCAAGGAATGTTTGGAGAAGAGATGGTTGTGCCAGAATTGATTGATTTTGGAATGAAAATGATTCCTGTGATAGAGGATGGATCCCCTGAAACCTTCAATCCCTGCACTTTGGTTGGACCTAATGTTATGCCTCTAAAGAACTGGGTAACTCTCTCCAGACCAATGTCTAGCAAGGAGGAGATGACCATAAAACTTGGATTGGCTCCCTATCCCCTAGAGTCAAATGTCATAGGGTCCAATGTAATCGAGTCCCCTCAATCCCTTATTTTCGAATTTGAGTCTTCCTCCTCAGGGGACCTCACGCCCGAGGATTATGAGCTTGTAGCCAATATTGTATTCCCATTCAATTTGAATGAAATGGTAGACCTTTCCGAGTATCCCCTCATTCCCAATTTATTAGATGATAAATTAACTAATAATCTAAAAACGGTTAATGATGAATCACCTAATAATGCAGACACACTAAACGAACAATACATTGAAAAACATCAAAGTACGTTATTGACCGAGAGGAAAACTGTGCCCAAGCTGCCGAAGAGGTTTTGACTAAGGTGAATTTGGGGACTGCGGATGAACTGAAAGAGACACAGATTGGTAGATACTTCAAAGGGGCCAAGAGGAAAGCCTTGGTTAGGTTGCTTAAAGAATATGTGGATGTGTTTGCTTTGTCTTACAAGGATATGCCCGGGTTGGACGCTTCCATCATGGAGCATAGGATTCCCGTGGATCCCGAGGTAAAACCGGTTAAGCAAAAGCTTCGGAGAACTAAACTAGAATGGTCCTTGCAAGTCAAAGAAGAGATCGAGAAGTTACTTCGAGTCGGCTTCATAAGGGTGATAGAATATCCTTCATGGCTCTCCAACATAGTAACAGTCACAAAAGCCAATGGAAAAGTCCGATGTTGTGTCGACTTTAGGGACCTCAACAAAGTAAGCCCTAAGGATGACTTCCCTCTCCCGAATATCGACATGCTTATGGACACAACCTCGAGCTTTGAGGTCAAGTCCTTTGTGGATGGTTTTGCCGGGTACAATCAGATTAAGATGGCTGAGGAAGACCAAGAAAAACCGCCTTCACCAGCCCGTGGGGGACCTTTTGCTACAACGTGATGGATTTTGGGTTAAGAAATGCCGAGGCTACCTACCAAAGGGACGAGACCGCACTCTTCCATGATATGATCCATAAGGAGATATAGTGTATATTGATGATATGATCGTCCATTCTAAAGGTACCGATGGGAGGCATTTGATCGACTTGAGGAAGTTTTTTGATAGGCTGAGGAAGCACTCCATGAGACTCAACCCAGCCAAGTGCACTTTTGGAGTCTCCCGTGGCAAAGTTTTGGGGTACTTGGTGTAGATACCCCGGGAAACCACAACTTGGCTAGAGCGGTGAGTTATCCTAGGATGTCTAACTTGTTTTAGATTGTTTAGAGTCGCCACCTATGTTTTTAAATGAACATAAGAAAAACCTAGAAATAGCCTAATTTATGGCACGGTTTTGACCGGCTTCACAGAAATACCTCCCAAAACTCACATTTGTTGTGTGGACCTCACACTCACAAAGGATAGGATCCCTTCCGCAATGAAAATGATGCGCCTAATGCACTACCTCCTGGGGCTTAGTCTTGGGAGAAAGCTCCAGGGAACCCATAAGGTTATCGAGGTCAAAGAACAAAAGACACTCTATGGCTTGGGATATAAACCGACCCCCGAGGACGTAAGAATGGATAAGGAAATGGACCGAAAGAAAATCCAAGCCAAGGCTCGAGGGATCCCATACAAGGATCCTAATCTCCATCCTTATACCTTTGACATGAGTAGTTACTTTGTGAAGGGATGAGTCCGAACTAAGGCCCCGGATACAAAGAAGCTGTCAATGATCACCAATTGGGACAAGCTACAAGAGGATCTTAAAAGGTTCCGGGGGATGACCGCCAAACTCATAAGGAGGACATTCCTCGATATGCCTAAGATGTATGGTCCCACCGAGACTACAATGACACATGAGTATGTCTTCAAAGGGGTTCCCGAGGTTGTGAAGCAATTTGAAGCCTTGTCCGTGGAAGAGGTTGGCAAGAAGGAAGAACCCGTCTGGGGTCAGTATGGAAAGCATGAGTTTGAGGAGGTGGTTCCCAAGAAAGCTAAGGAAGATGTCCTATATGACAAATGGAATGGCGTAGTAATGCAAGGAATGTTTGGAGAAGAGATGGTTGTGCCAGAATTGATTGATTTTGGAATGAAAATGATTCCTGTGATAGAGGATGGATCCCCTGAAACCTTCAATCCCTGCACTTTGGTTGGACCTAATGTTATGCCTCTAAAGAACTGGGTAACTCTCTCCGGACCAATGTCTAGCAAGGAGGAGATGACCATAAAACTTGGATTGGCTCCCTGTCCCCTAGAGTCAAATGTCATAGGGTCCAATGTAATCGAGTCCCCTCAATCCCTTATTTTCGAATTTGAGTCTTCCTCCTCAGGGGGCCTCACGCCCGAGGATTATGAGCTTGTAGCCAATATTGTATTCCCATTCAATTTGAATGAAATGGTAGACCTTTCCGAGTATCCCCTCATTCCCAATTTATTAGATGATAAATTAACTAATAATCTAAAAACGGTTAATGATGAATCACCTAATAATGCAGACACACTAAACGAACAATACATTGAAAAACATCAAAGTACGTTATTGACCGAGAGGAAAACTGTGCCCAAGCTGCCGAAGAGGTTTTGACTAAGGTGAATTTGGGGACTGCGGATGAACTGAAAGAGACACAGATTGGTAGATACTTCAAAGGGGCCAAGAGGAAAGCCTTGGTTAGGTTGCTCAAAGAATATGTGGATGTGTTTGCTTTGTCTTACAAGGATATGCCCGGGTTGGACGCTTCCATCATGGAGCATAGGATTCCCGTGGATCCCGAGGTAAAACCGGTTAAGCAAAAGCTTCGGAGAACTAAACTAGAATGGTCCTTGCAAGTCAAAGAAGAGATCGAGAAGTTACTTCGATTCGGCTTCATAAGGGTGATAGAATATCCTTCATGGCTCTCCAACATAGTAACAGTCACAAAAGCCAATGGAAAAGTCCGATGTTGTGTCGACTTTAGGGACCTCAACAAAGTAAGCCCTAAGGATGACTTCCCTCTCCCGAATATCGACATGCTTGTGGACACAACCTCGAGCTTTGAGGTCAAGTCCTTTGTGGATGGTTTTGCCGGGTACAATCAGATTAAGATGGCTGAGGAAGACCAAGAAAAACCACCTTCACCAGCCCGTGGGGGACCTTTTGCTACAACGTGATGGATTTTGGGTTAAGAAATGCCGGGGCTACCTACCAAAGGGACGAGACCGCACTCTTCCATGATATGATCCATAAGGAGATATAGTGTATATTGATGATATGATCGTCCATTCTAAAGGTACCGATGGGAGGCATTTGATCGACTTGAGGAAGTTCTTTGATAGGCTGAGGAAGCACTCCATGAGACTCAACCCAGCCAAGTGCACTTTTGGAGTCTCCCGTGGCAAAGTTTTGGGGTACTTGGTGTAGATACCCCGGGAAACCACAACTTGGCTAGAGCGGTGAATTATCCTAGGATGTCTAACTTGTTTTAGATTGTTTAGAGTCGCCACCTATGTTTTTAAAAGAACATAAGAAAAACCTAGAAATAGCCTAATTTATGGCACGGTTTTGACCGGCTTCACAGAAATACCTCCCAAAACTCACATTTGTTGTGTGGACCTCACACTCACAAAGGATAGGATCCCTTCCGCAATGAAAATGATGCGCCTAATGCACTACCTCCCGGGGCTTGGTCTTGGGAGAAAGCTCCAGGGAACCCATAAGGTTATCGAGGTCAAAGAACAAAAGACACTCTATGGCTTGGGATATAAACCGACCCCCGAGGACGTAAGAATGGATAAGGAAATGGACCGAAAGAAAATCCAAGCCAAGGCTCGAGGGATCCCATACAAGGCTCCTAATCTCCATCCTTATACCTTTGACATGAGTAGTTACTTTGTGAAGGGATGAGTTCGAACTAAGGCCCCAGATACAAAGAAGCTGTCAATGATCACCAATTGGGACAAGCTACAAGAGGATCTTAAAAGGTTCCGGGGGATGACCGCCAAACTCATAAGGAGGACATTCCTCGATATGCCTGAGATGCATGGTCCCACCGAGACTACAATGACACATGAGTATGTCTTCAAAGGGGTTCCCGAGGTTGTGAAGCAATTTAAAGCCTTGTCCGTGGAAGAGGTTGGCAAGAAGGAAGAACCCGTCTGGGGTCAGTATGGAAAGCATGAGTTTGAGGAGGTGGTTCCCAAGAAAGCTAAGGAAGATGTCCTATATGACTAATGGAATGGCGTAGTAATGCAAGGAATGTTCGGAGAAGAGATGGTTGTGCCAGAATTGATTGATTTTGGAATGAAAATGATTCCTGTGATTGTGATAGAGGATGGATCCCCTGAAACCTTCAATCCCTGCACTTTGGTTGGACCTAATGTTATGCCTCTAAAGAACTGGGTAACTCTCTCCGGACCAATGTCTAGCAAGGAGGAGATGACCATAAAACTTGGATTGGCTCCCTGTCCCCTAGAGTCAAATGTCATAGGGTCCAATGTAATCGAGTCCCCTCAATCCCTTATTTTCGAATTTGAGTCTTCCTCCTCAGGGGGCCTCACGCCCGAGAATTATGAGCTTGTAGCCAATATTGTATTCCCATTCAATTTGAATGAAATGGTAGACCTTTCCGAGTATCCCCTCATTCCCAATTTATTAGATGATAAATTAACTAATAATCTAAAAACGGTTAATGATGAATCACCTAATAATGCAGACACACTAAACGAACAATACATTGAAAAACATCAAAGTACGTTATTGACCGAGAGGAAAACTGTGCCCAAGCTGCCAAAGAGGTTTTGACTAAGGTGAATTTGGGGACTGCGGATGAACTGAAAGAGACACAGATTGGTAGATACTTCAAAGGGTCCAAGAGGAAAGCCTTGGTTAGGTTGCTCAAAGAATATGTGGATGTGTTTGCTTTGTCTTACAAGGATATGCCCGGGTTGGACGCTTCCATCATGGAGCATAGGATTCCCGTGGATCCCGAGGTAAAACCGGTTAAGCAAAAGCTTCGGAGAATTAAACTAGAATGGTCCTTGCAAGTCAAAGAAGAGATCGAGAAGTTACTTCGAGTCGGCTTCATAAGGGTGATAGAATATCCTTCATGGCTCTCCAACATAGTAACAGTCACAAAAGCCAATGGAAAAGTCTGATGTTGTGTCGACTTTAGGGACCTCAACAAAGTAAGCCCTAAGGATGACTTCCCTCTCCCGAATATCGACATGCTTGTGGACACAACCTCGAGCTTTGAGGTCAAGTCCTTTGTGGATGGTTTTGCCGGGTACAATCAGATTAAGATGGCTGAGGAAGACCAAGAAAAACCGCCTTCACCAGCCCGTGGGGGACCTTTTGCTACAACGTGATGGATTTTGGGTTAAGAAATGCCGGGGCTACCTACCAAAGGGACGAGACCGCACTCTTCCATGATATGATCCATAAGGAGATATAGTGTATATTGATGATATGATCGTCCATTCTAAAGGTACCGATGGGAGGCATTTGATCGACTTGAGGAAGTTCTTTGATAGGCTGAGGAAGCACTCCATGAGACTCAACCCAGCCAAGTGCACTTTTGGAGTCTCCCGTGGCAAAGTTTTGGGGTACTTGGTGTAGATACCCCGGGAAACCACAACTTGGCTAGAGCGGTGAATTATCCTAGGATGTCTAACTTGTTTTAGATTGTTTAGAGTCGCCACCCATGTTTTTAAAGGAACATAAGAAAAACCTAGAAATAGCCTAATTTATGTACAAAACCAGAGATTCGGGAGAGAAGGGTTCGGGGGTTAGGTGACGGAGTGGGAAGTACTTAAACACCCACTCCGCCCCGCTTACGCGGGTCTTGCTACTATTGGTGTTCTAATATTTACATGTCCTTCAATTAATTAAATAGAAATGTGCTAACAATTGTGATGAGAAGAAAAGGGGAAATAAACTAGAATTGTTTTATTTATTTAATGATAAAGATTACATGTAACAAGTAATGTTAAAGAATTACATTAAAAGATGAAGAGAAATTAACATGGTGAATTAAAGTCAAGATTAAAATGTAGGGAGATAACCTTAACTAACTTCAATATGTGAAGTAGTCATGTTGGTCATGTCCCATTAATGGGGATTGCATACATCAAGAAGAAGAAAACAAAGGAAGAAAATGGAGTTGTACCTTGAGAAAGAGGACTTGGAACCTTGACTTGAAAGTGTTGTTGTTGTAATGAAATTGTTGTAGAACAATTTGTTGTATAAAAACTCTTGTTGGAGAATTTGTGTAGAGAATTGTGTATAGTGTAGGTGTAGTGAAAATGTGAGATTAAGGTCCCTTTTCAAGGTAGAAGAAGGTGGTTTTTATAGGTAAAAAAGAGAGGGAAAGGTTGGAGGGAAATTGGTCAATCCATGTGAGATGGAATTGACCAATAGAAAATAAGATAAATAAAATAATAAATGAAAGAAATAAAAGAAAATCAAATAAAATAAAAATGAATTATTTTGTTTTAAAGAGATGGCTAGAATAATGGGATTGGAGGTTATAAAACTAGGGGGGATGAATGGGGATGAGAAAAGAAGTCTTTTGTGATCAAGAAAGAGATGTTGCAAATAAGAAAATGGAGGGAAATAAGGTGCAATCCGTTACTGCCAAAATGGGAAGCGCGCGAGTCCCGCTTTTGGGACGAGACGCGCGCGCAGCCCGTTAACAGTTCCGGAAGCGCCCGCGGCAGAAAAGGACAGAATGACAGAATGACCCTAAAAGTTAACTCTGTTATGCAGTTTAGTCCAAAACTAACGGAATCAGTTAAGAACTTAACCGAAGTAACATAAATTAACGAAAATGAGTTAAATAAAAATACTTTGTATGCAATCGAAGTGAGAGGTCCAAGGCGGGGTGTCTACAGAGCCCCTCTGCGAGGTGGATTGCAAAGCAAAACGCATCGACGAAAGTAAAAACACCCGCCGAGGACATCGACAAAGAAAAAGAAAGAAAAGTAAGCAAAGACTCGATGAAAGCAATAATTTGAAATTGCTAGAGATAGGGGTGCGCTCCCTGTGTGAGCGTCTTTTATTGATAGAGGGGGTGGCATGATCCGTTGGTAAACCTGCCGGCTGAATCCGTTGAGTGAGGCCGTTAGTGAACCTCGAGGCCGTTGGTGAACCCTTGAATGAGGCCGTTAGTGAACCTTTGAGGAGGCCGTTACTGAACCTTGAGGCCGTTGGTGAACCTTTGAGGAGGCCGTTAGTGAACCTTCAAGGCCGTTGGTGAACCCTTGAATGAGGCCGTTGGTGAACCTTTGAATGAGGCCGTTAGTGAACCTTTGAGGAGGCCGTTAGTGAACCTTTGAAGAGGCCGTTAGTGAACCTTTGAGGAGGCCGTTAGTGAACCTTTGAGAGGCCGTTAGTGAACCTTTTGATGAATCCGTTAGTGAAATCCGTTGATGAGGCCGTTAGTGAACCTTCGAGGCCGTTAGTGAACCTTTGTTGACGAATCTGTTAGTGAAATCCGTTGATGAGGCCGTTAGTGAACCTTCGAGGCCGTTAGTGAACCTTTGTTGACGAATCCGTTAGTTAAATCCGTTGATGAGGCCGTTAGTGAACCTTCGAGGCCGTTAGTGAACCTTTGTTGACTAATCCGTTAGTGAAATCCGTTGATGAGGCCGTTAGTGAACCTTCGAGGCCGTTAGTGAACCTTTGTTGACGAATCTGTTAGTGAAATCCGTTGATGAGGCCGTTAGTGAACCTTCGAGGCCGTTAGTGAACCTTTGTTGTCGAATCCGTTAGTGAAATCCGTTGATGAGGCCGTTAGTGAACCTTCGAGGCCGTTAGTGAACCTTTGTTGACGAATTCGTTAGTGAAATCCGTTGATGAGGTCGTTAGTGAACCTTCGAGGCCGTTAGTGAACCTTTGTTGACGAATCCGTTAGTGAAATCCGTTGATGAGGCCGTTAGTGAACCTTCGAGGCCGTTAGTGAACCTTTGAATGAGTCCGTGGGTGAACCATTTTAACCATTGTGTGCTTGTGAAGCCAACCCAAGATCAAGTCATGTTCAGTCGAAGTCCGGATTGCCTCGCTTGAATTCTGTTGTCGCCGGTGTGCCCAACGAAGATTGATGTCTAGCCCCAAGAGAGTTGTCGGTTATGGGGCTTCAAAAGGCTTTTGATGCCGAGATACCAAGGGTTTGATGATTGTGAAGTCCCTAGAACGCCTTTGATGCCAAACTTTGAGTGGGTTGCATAGCCCCAAGATAAATCAGCTCTTGGCCCATTCGAGTAAATCGCCCTTTGTTGTTGTAGTGAGCAAGCCCCAAGAGGAGATCGTTGATGCCAAGCTTCGAGAGATTGCAAAGCTCCAAGTGTCGTGGGCTTGTAGATGGCGGGATGTGAAGACCTTTCATTGTAAAGCCCCAAATTATCTCTTGATTGGCTCGGCATTGAGAGCGGATGTACCGTTTGGTAGAATTCTTGATAGAGATCTCGTTCTTGCTCTTACTGGGGAGATGAATGGCCTCATTGTGGTCGATACCCAAATGGCTGAGGGCTTATGTCAAAGGATGCAGTAATGTCTTGCGGTGCCGTCGAGGTCGCGGAGGGTAAGGTCTTGGCGTGATAAAGTCTCAAATGAGTATGCTTGCTTGACTCTTCTTGAGTTGAACTAATGACGGATCTTTGGATGCAACTAGTGCTGTGGCCCAACTTTATCTGAGCTGCACCTTGTGCTTTTGATCTTGGAGAAGGGGGTGCTGAATTGCAGAAACATTGGGATTGGCCGTGGCATTTCCCGCTATAACCCTGTTTTGATTAGAGTTTAGCATATTGAATCTTTTTCCTTTTCTCTAAGACTTCCTTCAAAATATCGCTGTGAGTTCTAACAAAAATCATCAACTTCATTCATAACATCGGAGTCTTCATTTAAAACCAAGAGGCCTTTGACTTGAAGTGTTGAGAGACCCTTGAATCTTGATTGTTCTCATGGAGCCATAAGACTACTCCACATTGCACTTGCTCGAGTATTGTTGCCCAAAAGACTGTCGGTCGCGAAGCCCTAATACTACCCTTTGCTTGAATTACTGTAATGCCGTAGCCCAAAAGATTGTAGATTGCGAAGCTCGTTGAGACCTTCGGTGCCGAATTGAGGAAGCTTCCAATGTTGCACATAACTTGGTTGGGGATACTGGTGGGGAGTTAATTGCTCTTTGCCGAGGGAGCCTTTAAGACTTGACCATAGCCCCTAGAGTACCATCATTGATTGCGAGAAAGGTCCATCCTTGATTGGGGGAACGAGCACGGGCACACGTGACAAGAGGGCTTTTTGACATCCCTTTTGAGAGACTTTGAGGATAGTCTCACACATCTTTTTCGAGCATAGCCCCTAGGGCTTGTTGATTGTCAAAAGAAGCCCTTGTTCTCGGGTCATATAGCCCCTAGGGCGTCACCATTTGTTGAGCAAAGCAAGAGTGACCCATCCTCGTGCGAGGGAACAAACATGAGAGAACATGGAAAGAGCTACTCCATTTCCCAGGAGCCTTTCGGCGTACTTTAGAAGCACATACTTGAAGAAGCTTTGAAAACTGAGACACATGTTGTTGCTATTTGTTGCCCAAGCCAATTGACTTGCTAGGGATTATTTGTGCAACCTCGTGTCCTTTTATGATGGGCTTGTTCTCGGATGGATCTTGGTTACCACGGGCCTTCTTTTCATGAACCCAAAAATGCACACTGCTGGAGAATGATGCCGATAATCCAAGACAACCTTTGATGGTGCTATATCTTGTCGAGCCTTTTGCAATCCCAAAGTTGACTCAGTGGGGAATTGACTTGCTGAGGAGATCCAATGTAGAGCTCGTGCAGTTGTCTTCTTTAGAGGCCGGAGATCTCCATTTCTCTTTCCCTTCTCTCTCTCACTCTCTCATTTTTTTTTACGACGCACCCTGTTTTTTGCCTAGACCGCCCTTTCGGGTTTTCAATCTAGCGGGCATCTCTTTTGCGTCTTCATTATTTTTTTTTGACTCAATTGATGAGGAAGTGTGCATTGACTCTAGCTGAGGAGATAAGACATGTGATTTTGCGGTGGAGACCTTTTGTCACTAATGATGAGTAACATTGACTTGACTAGGGAAGTGTCCTTAGTATTGACATGTATTTTTTATTGAATTGAATGACTCGCGAAGGCAAGTAAGTCATTAAGAGAGAAGAGAAGGAAAGCCCCAATTTGATTGCAAGAAATTGGGAGTATGCAGAAAGAATAGAAGTCCCTAGACTCGACAAGGAGCGCGAAATGATTCCAAATCTAAGAGAGTTGTTCAATCTTTTTGGTGATTAATTCATTGGCAAATGAATCGTACAAAGATGTCTTGACAAGTTAGAGATGAAGGCCGATCACCATAACGCGCTAGGGCTAAACATATCTTCTTTCTTGCATGAGACCGGACCCGCAGGTTGCCTACGTTCCTCCAGTGTAGAGGCTCAGGTCACCGTAGTTCTTGTGGATTCTCCATTCTTCGTGATAGAATTGTTGCTTCGTAGCTTCGTCCTTTGTTGGTGGATGATGATGTTGATCTTCTTTGATTGAGGGGGATTTTTTTTTTTTTTTTTTTTTTTTTGTGCTCTAACTTTTGCCTAGGTTGATTTGATGATTTCAACCTAGCGAGCTTTTTTTTTTTTTTTTTTTTTTTTTTTTTTTTTTTTATCCCCCTTTGAAAACTTTGCTTGATTTTTCTCCATGCTTGATGTCTTGGATTCGCCGTTGTTGTTGATGTCGTTGCCTTCGTCACGATGTTTATCCACTAGGCGTTCAAGCGATGACCTTCGTTCTAAACTTGTTTAGACATCTTTTCATCATTTTGCCGAGAATTAAATTGAACAACTTGGAATTGTGTATGAGGACAAGAACGACTTTTATTTGACAAGATCGACTCAAACATTGACATGAGAAGGAAGAAAACTTAATGCACACAAAAGAGGACTTTGACTCTGTTTTTTTTTTTTTTTCCTATCTCTAGGTAGAGAAAGAGAAATGGAGATTGTTGTCGTCATCCCCCATGTCGTTGTAGTCCTCATTGTCGTTGTAGTCTTCTATGTCACTACATTCTTCCATGTCATTGTTTGGGAACCCTTTGTCGTTGAAGCTTGTGTCATAGGAGGACTCGGCCACTTCTCGGAGCAAATAGTCAATTCTAACCCCCGCATCATACATGCTTGAAAAATCGGAGTGAAAAGCCCCACTAAGATGAGTGCGGTAGTCCATTTTCAAACACTTCAAGAAGATGTCCATTTGTTCCTTCTTGGAAGGCCTATCAACCATCTCGTCTAGCTTGTCATTCCAACGGCAATAGAAGTCCCCAAATGATTCATTACCCATTTGCACGGTGCTCTCCAATTCCTTCTTGGTGGGACGGAATATGGAGTTGCCTTGATATTGTGACTTGAAGGCAAGCATAGCGGCATCCCAATTGAGGTGGGTGGAAACTGGAAGACCCATATACCAATCTTTTGCGACCCCCTCGAGAGTAAGCGGGAAGCATTGTGCCATTATTTGAGGAGACACTTTGTTTGGTAGCATGGCCCAAATGTAGGAGTCTACATGAGCGTTGGGGCAAGAGTTGCCGTTGAACTTGCCAATATCGGGCATCTTGAACTTTTCGGGAAGAGCCTCCATTGTGTTCATGAGGAGAGAAGCTTGATGAAGATCGGTGTTTGGGCCCTTGTGCAAATTTAGCCCACTAAGCCTTTGGTCAATGTAGGACATGAGAGTGTTGACCAAACCGGTATCAATGCTTTGGACCTTTCTTTCACCCGTGAGCCCTTTCAATTGGTTCTTGAGTTTAGCAACTTCTTTCTTGTGGGCCATTTTCACATGCTCGTAATGGGCTCGCCATAAATCATCCTTGCGGCGGACATTCTCGGCTAGTGTATCAACTTGCCCTTTCAATGCTTCCACCATGCGGAATAACCCTTCGTTGGACACGGGAATGCCGTTGTCGTTGCCGTTTGAAGCCATTGGACCTATTGAGAGAACACGGTCGATCTTAGGATGGCCCCACAAACACCTTTTGAGTAAAATGATTTCACCCACAAAGAAGAAAAGACTCAACCACATAAAGAAAAATGACTCTTTTTTTTATTTTATTTACAAAGTCGGAAGGACGGAGTCCTTTTTGGGGTTTTTAGAAAAAATAGTGGAATCGTCACACTAGTATATAGACCTTCTCGCGGTCCCATATACTCATCGGATTCCACCACGCTTGTGATACCTACATGTGACGGGATTAAACTAAATTAATGTAGTAAATCATACATGCGGGGACAAATTTTTTATTTTCGTCCAAGATAACCACTTTTGGGGACGGATTTTTATTTCGTCCATTTCAACAAGTTGGCATGTATGATTTGAAGACATTAGTTTAGGGAAATCTCGGTACATGAAAACCGACTTGAGTCACGGAGTGTTAGACCCTAAACTAGAATTGTGTGGTTTGTGCTCGGCTTGAATATGAGGGTTAAAGGTCACCCTCGGCATGTAGTCGTGAACTACACCACGGGACTGAGGTTTACCGCTTCGGAAGAGTCAAGGTCGGGTGGAGCTTGAAACTTCCTAAGACGGGCCTCGACGGGTTTGGGGTTGGACTTGTGCGACTTGATTGTGAGCAGTTGATAGGAATTGTGCGCGTAGTGTGAGGTCTAACAAGTGACAAAATATTTTATTTTTTTTTTTCAAAAGAAAAAAGAAATAAAAGCAAATAAGCACATAATTTACAACTTTCGAATCACCCGTGTGACCGATAAAAATAAACAGGAAATAAAAGATATTCTGTGCAGGCCCGGTGCCCACACACTGTCAAAACTGTCCATTCTGTTCACTGTTTCTGTTCTGGGAATGCGCCCAGAAGCGCGCGCATTGGGTGGCCTATGCGTAAGGCGCACGCGGTAGACAAAGAGGGGCAGAGGCGCCCGATTCTGGGCAGTACCTGCGAATCAGTGGGTTCAAGGGATTGCCTTGACCCTAAATAAAAAATTCTTTCCCCTGCAGTAATTGTTAGCACAGAAACATGGAATTGAAGGACAAGAAAGGAGGCGGGCGATTCTGGTAATTGGGGTCGGACGCGCGCGCTTTAGGCCAAGAAGGCCAGAGGCGCGCGCTTCCCACCCTTTTTACCAGAATGCCCAGAAAACAGTAATAAGAACACCAAAAGTTAAGAACGCAAGTTTAACCCTCTAAATAAGTCCCCAGCGGAGTCGCCACTGTAGATACCCCGGGAAACCACAACTTGGCTAGAGCGGTGAATTATCCTAGGATGTCTAACTTGTTTTAGATTGTTTAGAGTCGCCACCTATGTTTTTAAAGGAACATAAGAAAACCTAGAAATAGCCTAATTTATGTACAAAACCAGAGATTCAGGAGAGAAGGGTTCGGGGGTTAGGTGACGGAGTGGGAAGTACTTAAACACCCACTCCGCCCCGCTTACGCGGGTCTTGCTACTATTGGTGTTCTAATATTTACATGTCCTTCAATTAATTAAATAGAAATGTGCTAACAATTGTGATGAGAAGAAAAGGAGAAATAAAGGGAAATAAAATAGAATTGTTTTATTTATTTAATGATAAAGATTACATGTAACAAGAAATGTTAAAGAATTATATTAAAAGATGAAGAGAAATTAACATGGTGAGTTAAAGTCAAGATTAAAATGTAGGGAGATAACCTTAACTAACTTCAATATGTGAAGTAGTCATGTTGGTCATGTCCCATTAATGGGGATTGCATACATCAAGAAGAAGAAAACAAAGGAAGAAAATGGAGTTGTACCTTGAGAAAGAGGACTTGGAACCTTGACTTGAAAGTGTTGTTGTTGTAATGAAATTGTTGTAGAACAATTTGTTGTATAAAAACTCTTGTTGGAGAATTTGTGTAGAGAATTGTGTATAGTGTAGGTGTAGTGAAAATGTGAGATTAAGGTCCCTTTTCAAGGTAGAAGAAGGTGGTTTTTATAGGTAAAAAAAGAGAGGGAAAGGTTGGAGGGAAATTGGTCAATCCATGTGGAGATGGAATTGACCAATAGAAAATAAGATAAATAAAATAATAAATGAAAGAAATAAAAGAAAATCAAATAAAATAAAAATGAATTATTTTGTTTTAAAGAGATGGCTAGAATAATGGGATTGGAGGTTATAAAACTAGGGGGGATGAATGTGGATGAGAAAAGAAGTCTTTTGTGATCAAGAAAGAGATGTTGCAAATAAGAAAAGGGAGGGAAATAAGGTGCAATCCGTTACTGCCAAAATGGGAAGCGCGTGAGTCCCGCTTTTGGTGCGAGACGCGCGCGCAGCCCGTTAACAGTTCCGGAAGCGCCCGCGGCAGAAAAGGACAGAATGACAGAATGAACCTAAAAGTTAACTCTGTTATGCAGTTTAGTCCAAAACTAACGGAATCAGTTAGGAACTTAACCGAAGTAACAGAAATTAACGAAAATGAGTTAAATAAAAATACTTTGTATGCAATCGAAGTGAGAGGTCCAAGGCGGGGTGTCTACACATGGTCACCGAGCTTGGAATTGAGGTTGATCCCCAAAAGGTTAAGGCAATTGTGGAGATGAGGCCGCCCCGTTGCCAAACAGAGGTGAAAGCTTTCATGGGACGGTTACAATACATTAGCTGTTTCATATACCAACTCACCCCTACATGTGAGCCCATCTTCAAATTGTTAAGAAAGAATGCAGAGGTTGAATGGAATGAGGAGTGCCAAAGGGCCTTTGAGAAAATCAAATCCTACCTTACCCATCCGCCGATCCTTTGCCCTCCGCACAAAGATAAGCCTCTCCTGCTATACTTGACAGTGACCGACACGTCAGTAGGAGCCATGTTGGCCCAAGAAAAGAAGGATTCAAAAGTGGAGAACGCCATCTATTTTGTAAGACGAAAGTTGCAAGGGAGTGAGCTTAACTACTCCGCCATTGAAAAGACTTGTGCCGGATTAGTATGGGTTGTGAGAAAGTTAAAACACTACATGCATTTGTAGATACCCTGGGGAAACACGGCTTGGCTAGAGCGGTGAATTACCTAGGATGTCTACTTGATTTTAAGAGTCGCCACCCACATTTTAGAGGAACGCGAGAAAACCTAAGAAATATAGCCTTTTTTGTACGAAAACCAGAGATTCGGGAAGAGAAGGGTTCGGGGGTTAGGTGACGGAGTGGGAAGTACTTAAACACTCACTCTGCCCCGCTTACGCGGGTCTTGCTACTTTTGGTGTTCTAATTCTAAAAAAGTCCTTCTATTGATATTAAAATGTGCTAACAATTATATAGTAAAGAAAATGGGAATTAAAAGAGAATTGTTTTATTGATTAAATGTCAAAGGTTACATTAAGAGAAGAAGAGTAAATTAAACTAGAGTGTAAATGTAGGGAGATAACCTTAACCAACTTTAATAT